>ML732188.1:0-219015 GCA_009176345.1 Aspergillus leporis | reverse complement strand
CCCCATCTGGTTCCATCATCTTCTAGAATCTAGGGGAACAATCGTTGATCCACAGCCAAGCCTTAAAGGTCACGTGGTCTCATATTTCCGTATCAGTAACCAATTACTAACTAATTAAGATGTGAATAATGAATATCATCTATATATTAGATGTGTAAATGAATCGCTAGACGTTCTTCGAAAGCATCACTATAGCTCTGTTAAAGGTCATACTTCTATTGATCTTGAATTTTTAGAGTAGTTATTTAATGATTCAATCCTACCATCTCAAGAAGATTGTGCTGTTATTGAACCATTAATATCTCGCCGAAAGTTTTGTGGTAAGTAGTTAGTAAGTACTTAGAAACTGGTTATATAGCACTAATTAATTACTTAGATTTTAACCATATCCAAGGGCCTGGTAGATTGGAACATCTAAAATGCGATGTTACCTTCACTGCACTAGTACCAAATAATATTCAAGATTGTCCTTATATTATTTTTATATCTTATAGAATTCATAAATGTTGTGAATTCAGGGAAAGAAGGCATTCGAAAGGAGACAAGACGTAGATTAAGCAGTATCTTGCCTGAATAGATACAGGAAACAGGGAGAAGTCTTCAGGGGTTAAAACCCCCGCACGCTTGCCGAGACGCTAGCTATACGACAGCTATACGCCATATCTTCAACAATAAACATCCTTCACCCCTACTACATAAGCCACCGGAGCTTATCCTGAAAGGGATCCAGAATATAATCAGGAAAATGGGAAACTTAAGCTTGACTCGAGGTATCTATTAACTGCTTGTTGAGTACTTGGGAAGTACTTTCTAACCAATTAATAACTTAATTTCTTAGAAGTTCTGAACTAGAGGCTTTCTGCTTCCAATATAATGCCTCTACACCTGCTCAAATACACGCAGCGTTTTCAAATCTTGATCGGATCTCTGCAATAATTCAAAAGCAGCGACTTCTTTCATATCCAGCGGGGCAAGGCTATAATGGGGTTATATATATATATAATAAAAGCCTATTTATTAGGGTACATACATGATTACTTAGTAAGTGCCTGTAAAGCAGTTACTAATCAGTTATAGGAATACATTCAAGAGAAGTTTCATGATACTCATGGTATGATGATTCTATGTGCCTTTAAGGAGCAGATTCAGCTCTTAATCCAGTTAACCTCTTTCGAGATTGATATGTTGTACAAGAGAGTCCAAGAAAAAAAGATAAATAAAGTGGTTTTTACAACCTATCTTCATAAACATGAAAAGAGTTAGTATCTAACCTAGTAACTACTTATTAAGTGCTTGTTATATACTTGCTAATCAGTTACTAAGTTATTACACTTCTTCGAGTATTTACCAATCAAAAATCAACAGATGGCTATTATCTTTTATTTAAAAGAGTATTTACCCTAATTCATAGAATAACTGGTCAGCCAGTTTAGTTTAATTCTATTCATTCCTCTGGGATACACGGAATTGTTGTGGATATGGACCCAAAACAGTATACTGGTATGTAACTGGTTATTAACTGCTTGGCAAGTACTTACTAATTACTCAGGCCTTGGTCGCTATCTTCAAGAACTAGACCCTCTCTATTGGCCAATTCTCTGCTAACTAAAAGGGATTATTATCTTTTGCCGTGTTCATTTTTTTCGAACTATAACAGAGGCAGTTGGAAACCAGAATAAGGAATCAGGAGTATGGAGTCAAATGTCTGCATTAATTAACTGCAAGTCTGAAGATGACTATGACTAGTTGTGTAATTTATTAATTGGTAAGTACTTCTTAAGTAGTTAACAACTGCGTTTTAACTGCTTTAGAACACGAAGAGCCAAAAGTGCAAGCTTGGACAGAGTATAAAAAACAACCAGTTATTAAAGCTGGCCTTAACAAGAGCTGCTCAAATATTCCAGCTTCTATTTATGATTCAATTTGGAATCATACCAATTCAGCTGAACAGTCACATCACAAGGCTAATGCAGCAGGCAAGCGGTTAACGTTAGTAGCAGCAATTCAGAAGTAAGTACTTGAAAACTGGTTGGTAAGTAGTTATAAAGTGGTTACTTATATCTGGCTTCTAGTTCTGCAAAACTTGATAAACATGATGTTCTTCAATATATAAATCGGTCTCGATATGGTATTCATCATTCATATCGGACAGCTAATATGGAGACCAACTATTTACGACATATGGCGCGGGAAGGTAAGTAAGATATATATACCCTAATATATAATATCTACCAACCACTTTTAAATTTCTTAGAATCGCGTAAACGGCGTCGCTCACCTTCAGGTCACTTATCAGTGAATTCCCATGATGAAATAGAGCCTCGAAGGTCTCAATCACAGTCACGGGCCTCAGGGTATGAGTTAAATTTACTAGTTAGTTGCTAAGCACTTGCTAAGCACTTACTAACCACTTGACAACCAGTTCAATTTCCTCCTCCTCTCGCAGCCTTCGGAGGGTATCGTCGCAGAATATCCTAACTATTGAGCAACAACGACAAGCCTTAGAACTCCGAGAGTTAGAGCTTCGATTAAAAGAGAGGGAGGAAGAAGTACGTGAAAAACAAATTCAAAATCAAGCAAAACAACTTCAAAATGAAGAGAAAGAATTAGAACTTATGGAACAACAAGCCAAAATACAAGCAAATAATGAAGTATAATAGTTAGTTAGAAATCAGTTAGAAAGAAGTTGAATTCTCCAAAATTCTATGTTAATGTAATGTAAAGCTCACAAGCCGAGTAATTAAAACCTAGTGTGTTTAGCGCCGGAAGCCGTAATATAAGTCAGGTGATTGACTAGCGCGGCGTCCCACCTCTAGAACGGTGCCAGCTCACCTGTAACCTGATCATAATATTAACAACAAGTTCGAGGACAGTTTTGGGACTGGCCTGGACCTCTGCTGCTTTTCTTGAACAGCACAGGTGGTTGCGCCCGAGTCGCAGTGAGATTCAGGCACGTCAGGGATCATTGGTCGGTCTGTCGTTCTCGGGCGGGTATTGGAAGGGAAGTATTGGTTCGGTGAGGTTCCCCACAGAAGTCTTGGCCCTATGTGGATTTGGAAGCTGTCCTGTGCTGAAGCAGGTTTCATGACTCCTACAAACTCTATATCATCAGTGGCTAAGACATCCATTTTAGGCTTCATACCCAGACGGACATAGCCGAAACATGCCAAGACTACAAGTCATGTCCCGGTCTCCAGCCGCTCAGTTAGTCGAATTTTGAGGATCGCAACGAGTTCCCAATATCATCGGAGACTTGGCTTGTGATTTCTATCTCGGAAGTGAACTATGCCCTCAACTGCCGATGGAGCCTTGGCGCAGTTTAACAATTACATTGTATTAATGACCTGTAGACACAGGATTTTTCAGGCTGAATCAAGAGACGAAGGCAGACATATACAATAGCCTGGTCAGCCGTACTTCTGCTCAGGCCAGGTTCGAGACATGCGTAATTTGAAGTGGTCGGACCACCCCATGCGAAAAACATGATTCGAACCGATGCTTCTGAAAGGGAAGAGATCTTCAATAAATTATAGTAGCAGCCAAACCATCCCACCCCAAGAGCGCATGGCTAAAGCAGCGGCGGAGGAAGCGTCCAGACAGACTTCTGGACTGCGACTGGTAGCCACGTGCAGGCAGAAACTCCGGGAGCTCGCTGCATGCGCGTGGTCAGCGCAATGGGCCGCCAACCCCCACGGCAAGCACGCGAGGCACAAGAGGAATTAGCCGGCACTGCTTCTGAGCCAGATTTGCTTTCTACTCCGATATAAGATGTTGACGAGGCCACCTTCCCGGGACTTCCTGCCTCCACATGGCTAGAGGTATCTCAGCCTCCTGGTCGGGATGTCACATCAGATATGCTTAAATGGATCGCCTGTCCTGGGATGTTTCACCGGATGAATCCAGCCATCCTGCCCATCAATAATCTGTACGGTGGACTGCACTCCACCCAGCTTCACGCTTTCTGCCAAGGGTCCTGTCCAGATGGTGAGATGTGTCCAATCTACTTCGAGGGAAACAGCGATGACTCCGTCATACTGCAATACGATACGGGTAAGGGGGTGGTTCATCTGGAGTGGATGGAGGGCTAGCTCGCCCATCGCTTGCCCGGGAATAACTCTTTTTGCCCGATACAGTAAGTAACTCATTGCCCTTTGTTTCCGTGATCCGTTCACTAATTTAGATACAGTCGATGCCAGGGATCATTAATAAGATCAATGGAAGAGGCGAAACATTTATCAAGTAATAAACACACCTACCAGCGACCTACGACGTACAATCGTGCCCAAAACACCCCTAAAGCAGCAGCAGCCCCTGTAAATACCTCTGAACCTACCGAAGCAACCACGCCGAGTAGCGATGCTATGGATTGACAGGCGGGACCCGTGAGCTGTGTGGGACAAAGTCGCACGAAAGGGATGTCTGAAGAAGAAATTGAGAGACGCAAGCAGGAACACCAATGCATTCGGTGTGGTATGAAGAGTCATTGTACCATGAATTGTCCCTTCCAGCCAGCTACCCGACCACTTAATTACCGCCCGAAAGTCAGTGCGATGGACCTATCTAAGACCCAACTCAAAGATGAGCCCCTACACCTAGAAGACTCTAGTGTGAGAAAAGTCTAGCTCCTGTAATAATCCACTTACAAGAGCCAATAGTAGATGATTCTTTAGAAGAATAGAAGATCTTTTTTTAAAAAAACAAAGTTTAATAGACCACCTTTCGTAGTAGCAGCCCAGATAAAGAATATTTGTAATACAAATACACTTATTAACACAGGTTATTCTCTATATAAATGTGTTAGCAAAAGCTTTGTTTCCAAGAACCAACTGGAGCGATAAAGATAACTCAAAATCTCCGCGGGTATGATGGAACCGTCGGAGAACCGGATTGAGGTGGTTGCAAAGATGACATTAGACATAGGAGGTAATAATCAGGTATATATTTTATTATATACTGTCAAGAAGATTGATGGACATGATATTATTCTTGGTCTCCCGTGGATGAAGCGCCAGAATGTTATCCCACTGCCCTGACCAATCAAAGATTGTTTCCGAGAATTTGAGATAAAGGTTCCCTGTGGATTAGGGATTGCTAAGGACTCAGACATCCTAGGCATACGCGAGATCAGCGCGGAATCGTGGAACTCTTGGCGACGTCGACGGGACATATACAAGGAGCAGAATATTGGAATGTTTGCTGTGAGCATGCAAGTCATCGAACGAACGCTTCAACTGAGACTAAAAATTGACCTCTATATAAAACTGTTGAAATACTACTATGATTACATAGAGGTTTTTAGTCGCGATGCTGCTGATACTCTTCCGCCACACCGCGCAGGTGTTGACTATAAGACAGAACTCGAAGTCAACGAGGACGGACGCGAAAAGAAGGCCCCATGGGGCCCGTTATAAAATATGGGCCGGGAAGAAATTTTAGTGCTGCGCAAGACTCTGGTAGAGTACCTAGAGAAGGGCTTCATACGTGTCAGCAACTCGCCAGCAGCCGCGCCAGTTCTCTTTGTACGCAAGGGTAATGGTACCTTACGATTCTGTTGCGACTACCGCGCACTGAATAAGATCACGATGAAGGATTGTTATCCCCTACCACCTATCCACGAAACCTTGGACCGCATTGGCAAGGCACGCTTGTTCACAAAGCTCGACATTATATCCATCTTCCACTGCATACGTATCGCAGAAGGACAGGAGTGATTAATCATATTCTATATATAATTTAGGCTATACAAAGAGCTTGTCGCCCTATTTAGACTGGCAAACATGCCGAGTACCTTCCAACAATATATTAACTTGACACTTTAGGATTTCTTAGATAACTTCTGTTCTGCGTACCTAGATAATGTCCTTATGTTTTTAACAAAACATCTAGAACAACATTGTGGACATGTACAGAAGGATCTACAACAACTTCGCGAAGCAGGACTGCAGGTTGATATTGACAAGTGCGTGTTCGAAGTGCACAGCACGAAATACCCCAGGTTTATCATTAACGCGGGGAAGGGGATCCGCATGGACCCTGACAAGGTAAATGCGATACTAGAATGACAAGCTCCAACATCAGCAAAAGAGAATACAATTATTTATTAGCTTCGCAAACTTTTATCAACACTTTATAAAGAACTTTTCAGGAGTTGCAGTGCCACTTTTAGCACTTACAAAGAAAATCACAAAGTTTGAATAAACCAAGCCTTTTCAGAATATAAAAAAACTTTTTATTACTGCACCAGTTCTTATGCAGTTTGACCCAGAACGCGAGAGTGTCTTAGAAGCAGGCTCATCAGATTGGTGTGTTGGAGGCGTCCTATCGCAATATGACGAAGGACTGCTCCGCCCCGTGGCTTATTTCTCAAAGAAGAACGCGCCCGCGGAGTTTAATTATAAGAATTACGACAAGGAGTTGCTAGCGATTATTCGTTGCCTGGAGGAGTGAGAGTCAGAGTTATTCAATGGAAAGCAATTCAAGATTATAACTGATCATCAAAACCTGGAATACTTCACTACCCAACGACGCCACACAGAACGGCAGATGCGATGGGCTCATTTATTAAGCCGATCCAATTTTGCCATCTCTTATCGACTTGGCACCCAGAGACCGATGGCTCAACGGAACGAGCAAATGCAAAAATCGAGGCCTATCTACGTTATTTTGTTAACCGCGCGCAAGACAACTGGGCCTTCTTATGCCCCTCGGTGTAGTTGATACACCTATATTGCAGTCTTCCTATACCGAGACGACTCTAAAGCTCTACTCCCGATTTTTTACTGTGTGAATTCAGGGAAAGATGGCATTCGAAAGGAGACAAAACGTAGATTGGGCACTATCCTGCCTGAATAGATACAGGAAAAAGAGAGAAGTCTCAGGGGTTCAAACCCCTGCACGCTTGCAAAGGCGCTAGCTATACACTAGCTATACGTCATATCTTCAACATTTACAATACTCAGGGTGAAAGGCCATAGGTAATAAGAATAGCATCAATTTTGTTCTATCAGTGTGGACTGTTCTACCGGTGCACCCCCTAGCCAAAGGCGGTGGGGGGTACAGTAAGGCACTAATACCCTTCGACTTCCTCCCTATTGGATACGGTTAGATACGGCTTCTTACTAGTGCCGCAGGCACATTCCACGTCATCTAGCGGCTGCCTGAGGGCATAGATGAGATGAGGACGCATTTATAAAAGCTGGGGTCCAGGCCTACTTCAACTGAACTACGTGTCTCCAATTGGCAACAAACCTTCACAAACATTCATAATGATCACAAACATTCTGACTCGCCCAGACTTCCGAACCTTTCGCCAAAGACAGGCTACCGATCTACGTCAAATGGCACTATCGCCCCTCACAATGCTTGTTTGGAAAGCTTATACATTTCTAAACTTCGTCAGCTGGGAACTCACGAGGCCCCAACAATGGCCGTTCATCCGAGTTGTCTGTGTTGCTGACACGCACTCCCAGCGCTGCGACGTCCCAGACGGCGACCTTTTAATTCACGCGGGAGACCTAAGCCTCCACGGGAGCTCCCTGGAGATCCAGGAAACAATTAACTGGCTGAAATCACTGCCACACCCACACAAGGTCGTGGTATCGGGGAATAGTGATCGTTTCTTTGATGTTAGTTCCCGATTGGAGGAAGATAAGCCGGCGACGACACCATCAGTTGATAGCGCAAGCAAAAGAGCTGCACAACATAAACTTGGTATCGCGATTGATTGGGGCGACATCCATCACCTACAGCAAACTTCGGTATCTCTGCCTTTTCGGGACACATCTGGTGCATTGAGGCAAATCCGTGTCTATGGAGCACCGCAGATCCCTGTTTGCGGCGGCCCAGACAATGCCTTTCAGTACCCTGTGGACCACAATCCATGGGCTGACAGCATCCCAGCTTCTACGGATATCTTGGTCACGCATACACCGGCGAAGTTCCACCGAGACTGGTACCAAGGGTCTCCCGAAGGCTGCCCATTTTTGCTGAATGAGCTGTGGAAGGTTCGCCCTTTACTGCATGTATTCGGCCACGTGCATACCGCTCATGGGGTGGAGAGAGTACAATGGGATGACGCTCAGTGGTGGTTGGAGAAATACTATCGGAATCTTTCACAATCTGCTCAAAACCCGGGAATGTTCGCCCTTCCACGCTTCTTCCATCCAACGCTGTGGCTGGACGCTGTAATGATTTTGTTATCTGGCACGGTGACTCTCGTAAGGGGCTTGGTTGGTCTACATCGCCGAGAGAGACGGTCTACATTGATGGTCAATGCTGCTTGCATGAGTGAAGACGGCTCACGGCTGGTAAATGAGCCAATTGTCGTGTATATATAGCAAGCCTAAATCCAGTTGTCCGCGGATAATCATCTCAGATCAGCATATCACTTGCTCGGCCATTGCGGTGGATCTTTTTTTAGTTTTGTGCATCCTACGTTGTTATTTTTATACCCTAGTACGGGAACGAAAGAAGGTTTATTTGGTTTGGAGAGTGGGAATGCAGAACGCTGATTGGCGGATCATATAAGGGTCGATGGCTTTTTTGTTTTAAAGTTATATGTACATTTGTTTTGAGACAACATGTTCTTATGTGCTTGGTACTCTTGATATGAGTTATACTGGCGCTGTAAAGTATTTGGCTTCATTTCTAGTACAAATCTACATAATATGGTCGTAGTGCGGTGGCTTTCGTAAGTGACTCGGTGTTCCCCGGTGAGCGTCACTATATTTAGTTCCGCAGGTCTAGACATGCCTTGATCTAAATACCGTCTTCCGGACGAAATATTGATTGAAGAGGAGGTAGATAACATTGATTCAGATATGTAGACTTGTCGACCAAATTACCACTAATTCTCGGGTTTCGGTCAAGGCCTCGGGATTCAGCCACCGAATTGCTGTTCTTTGTTTGAGGTTTTGTATAGGCCGAAAAGCCGAATTTTATGGCCTATAAAAGGCTTCAGTTATCTGCTATATTCATGAGAATCAATCCTATTTTCCAGATCATTGCACTTCATTATACCCTAGGTGAAATTATCAGCAAGAACGAAATCCCATTTTTCTATCCCATGGACCCCATGCAGCAGACTCATTAGAATACTTACTCCTCCCTAAAACTGGCACCAGCTACACCAAAGCCCAAAATGCTGGAATCCGTAAACCTTGCGCCTTAAACCTAGCAAAGGCCTGGACAGCCGTCGGCTGCCATTCAAAGGCCCCTACAGACACAATTGATCAACCTATGGCTCTAGACGAGGCCCCTATCCAAACCCAGATCGCTACTGGGAAGGCGTCCATCCAGATCATCTCTCCCTTCCGTACAACTACCCCTCCACCTCAGCCCCCTTCAGAAGAACCCCACTCACTGCCCAGGCAATCCGTTTCTCCACACCAAAACCTTATAATTGGTTCACTTCTCTTATAGAGGAGGAACTATGATCTATAAACACCATACCCCAAAGAAACCCTTAACAGTGCTCCAACTTAATGTTGGAAAGGGTGCTGACAGACGTGTGATTGCCTTATTACTAGCATACACCAATAATATTGATATCCTACTCATACAGGAGCTTTATATATTTTTTATATATTTAAAGATTTAAGTCGAAAAATCACTAAGGAACACCTCTCATACGAATGCTTCTCCACCACGGACAGCTGGATGACATCTGGCCAACCATGGGTCCTCATCTATGTCTAGAAAAATGCTGGGATCCAAGCTGCTCAGCTTTAACCAGTTATAGAAGATCTACAAACACTTCCAGATCTACTCTTCCTAATCAATCCTGACTATCAATGTATACAGCGCCCTTGCTGGCTCCACCAGAGCAGGAAAAGCTACAAAGGCCCTCATCTCCCTCCCAGACACCTTATTCTCTTAATCAACCCTTCTAGCGGGCGACTTCAACCTTCTGAATACCAGATGGCAACCTTCTCTGACCTACACACCCGCGGTATCAGCTGCCTCTTTCATTGAATGGCTAGATCATCTTGGTTTTATTTACACTGCAGAAGCAGACTATCCCACGCATTCTAGAGGCAATGTTCTAGATCTGGCCTTTCACCACAAACACCTGGTGCAAAAAGGGGCACATACAAGAATGGCCACACATCTAGATGCGACTTCTGATTATAAGCCATTGCTTACTACTATACAATGGGATGAAAGATCTCCACCATCCAGACAAAAAATGAGCCTTGACATATAAGACCAATCTCTTTTCCTATCTCTACTTTCTACCAACCTTGACCAAGTTACATCATCCAACATATCAAAGGCAGATCTAGAAAGGCTAGCACAGGAGCTAACCTCAGCAATTCAAGACACATATCAAGGCTTTGCTAAAAGGTCTCTCCTCCATAACAGACGACAACCATGGTGGGATCCAGAATGCAAAGAAGCACTTCAAAAATTCCAAACAGAGCTGCTTATACAGGGTGAATTTCGCAAGGTAGTCAGGAAAGCACAATGACATTTATGGTGGAATAAGCTACTAGCTGCGGCACAAACAAAAGAGATTTTTAAGATCAGCAAATAGCATAAATCTACAGGAGCTTACCAAAGCCCTCCTCTAAAGGACCCTGTACAACGGACAACCCTCCCGCAGTCTCTATCCAGGAAAAGCGAGATCTGCTGGGTCGCAATCTCCTCCAAAATACAGCGGAAGCTGGGGACATCCCATTAGACAGCCCAGCTGTCCCTAGATTATATCTACCTTTCCCTAAAATTGCTATAGCGCAGGTGGAGAATGCTGTCTTAAAAGCAAGCAACACTGCGCCAGAAGAGGAGTAAATCTCTATCAAAATCCTTAAGATAGCCTGGCCAATAATTAAAGACCAGATACTAGCTCTATATCAAGACTATCTACAATTAAGCTATTATCTAAAATGCTCCAGACACGGGATCCTGGCAATCCTGTAAAAGCCAAACAAGACAGACTGGACAAACCCCAAATCCTACAGGCCAATCGCTCTCCTCTCAGTCCTAGGCAAAGGCCTCGAACGGCTAGTCGCACGAAACATAGCCTGGATCACAATCCACTATAAGGTCCTAGCAAGCCAAGAATTTGGAGCTCTACCCCTAAGATCAGCAGTCGATCTAACAACCTGCCTGACACATGATGTGGAGCAAGCCCTGAACCAAGGTAAAACAGCCTCCCTACTTACTCTGGATGTGAAAGGAGCCTTTGATAATGTCCTCCTATGGAGACTAATCCACCGACTCTGATCACAAGGCTGGCCAAATAATCCGATCCTCTGGATAGTCTCATTTATCACAAATAGGACTGTACAAATCGATTTTTTCATGCTTTAAATTGAACCCCTGTTCCACATGGGAAGCTCCAGAAAGCAATTTGGGTATACAGATAATATAGCCCTCCTAGAAAGCTCCCCGTCTCTAACAACTAACTATGAAAAACTAAGTATCACTCTAAAGGAGGCTATCGCATGGGGGCATGCTGAAGGAATTACCTTTGCCCCTGACAAGTACGAGCTTATCCACTTCTCCCGACACCGCATTGATCAAGACCCAACTACAACTCCAATAGTCTCAGCTGGATCAGTCTCATTATTAGAAGCGACTAATCGACCCTACCTCCGCTGGCTCGGGATCCTTTTCGATAAGAAACTCGGCTTTACATGGCATGTTCAAGAGATAACATCCAAGGCAGTGACAATAGCTAGTGCCCTCCGCGCCCTAGGAAACACAGTCCATGGGATGAAGCCACATCTTTTACAAGCGTCCTCCTCAAGGCTTATTTCGGCGTAGAGATCTGGTTGCCAGGCTGCACACGTCCCAGTCCTAAACCTAGTGCACCACCAGTCTCGAACCAGATGAATAAACATCTAAAGAACCTCTCTATCATTGTCCTGCCAGGCGTAAGAGCAGTCCTCCTAGTCTTTAGTACTACCCCAATACCTGCCCTATACCGCGAATCTAGCTTCTACCCATCTGAAATAGAGCTAGATCAGATAGCTCTAAAAGTAATCACATACCTCTCCTAACTAGATCCATATCATCCTCTCTGGAAACGGGCCAAAGCCATAAGACTAAGTGGCAACCCAACCGACCGATTCGCACGCCGGGTGCTAGCACAACCCTACACAGAACAAGTTAATTCAATTGTCCATCCACCCTGGGTGACACAAGAAACAAGAGAGACAGCCCTAGCATGGGTAGATGCACCAGAAGGTCTTATCAAGGAATAGGCAGCCAGCCACTTCCAACACTTTATTTATTTTATTTTAGAGAAGGATATTATCATTTACTCTAATAGATTTAAACAAGAAAAGAGACTGGCTGGTGGTGGTTTTGTTGGATATATAGCTGGTTTCTAGATCATATATAACTTATTCCTCTTAGAATCAAATAAAGAGATCTTTAATATAGAAGTAATAGCAGCTCTTTTAGAGCTAAGAATAGCTATTTAACATCTACCCTCTACACAAGTTCTAATATATGAGTATGTCTTGATAATCTAGAAGTAGCAATCAAGCTTCTATCCTCAACCACTAGATCCTCACAGGAAGTCTTTGAGGAATTCCGCACCCTTGCAGATACCTGGATATCCCACCAAACAGATGGCCCAGCTATGAAGAACCCAATTAAGATCCACTGGGTCCCTGGACATACATACATCCCTGATAACGAAGCTGCAGACCAGGCCGCCAAAGAAGATGCTTATCAAACATAGTGCTCTCCTTATCTTTGGTCATATGCAGCACTCAGGCGATATACCAAATCACAGGCACAAGCCCAGGCCCTCATTCACTGGCAAAAAGTTATCCCACGGTCTCATCAGGACCTTGAGATAGCTGTCTGTCCAAGATGTCTAGAAGAGCTTAAGCTTGCCTGTTCTATACTAGAATAAATCTTGGCCACATAGTCTAATTATAGACATTTTGCAGAATATCATGAACACTTCAATTATTACGATGCACACCTCACATGCTGATGCGGCGCAAGAAAGTCGCCGATACATTTTATTTTCTGCCGGATTAGGAAAAGAAAATCTACTAAAAAACTAGGGCCTTTCTTTAAGGCAATCCCCTATCTTCTAGGGACCCCAAAAGGGGCTACCAAGCTAGCTGCCTGGCTCTCCGAAACCCGGTTCTTCAAAGACATCTGCCCTCGCCGCCCTCTTAACATATAGGCAAGCACAACGAGGGTCAGGAGACCCACTCACATAACTGCGGTATAGAACTCCGAAAATAGCTCTTAATATTTTCTTTGATTTCCTTTTTTTTCTTTTAGTCTTTCCTTTTTTTATCCAGTTGTCATCTTTGCTTATCTCTGGCGTTTCTCTCTTTCCAATCTTCTTGATTTCGGGCACTGTTGAACAGGATAGGATAGGATGGGTCATGGAGTGTAGATGGACCACTACAGCTGGCAGCAACATCAGCCACCATATAAGATAGCCACCTCTCTGACCACAGCAGCTATGGAAAAGCGCTCAGGAGTCTATATATTTGTAACTAGTTTTTGACACCCAGGGCTTACCCCCTGGCGGCCTTTGTCCCACGAGGGAATTGGCAGGACGTGGTTAATCACGGCCTGCGGCCGTAAAATAATGACACACACACACACTTTTCTTCTTTCTTCCAACGATTTCTCTTGTTTAGCACAGCACAATACAATGTGGTTCAGCACTTGACACAGCTGCGATTATGAATGACATCACCTGAGATATTACTCGATCTATTTGTTCCCTGGCAGCATCTAGTATCGTACTTCCTGTGTCATGCGCCAGCAGACCCCATAGAACGAGGTGCCTGCGCTGACGTCTGGGCTGCCGTAGAGCCGACACTCACCCCATATATCCGAAACTTTCCGAGAAATATTGCGGTGTTGCAGAAGTTCAAGGAGGATTGTCGTGCTAATACGGAGCTATGGAAGAGATCAGGTTGTGTCTTTGACTTTTTTGATCATGATATTGATGAACCGGAGCTAAGTCCCTGTAACCCTAATAACGACGAACTATTCCAGGCTGCAGACGAGACCGTCAACGCAGACGCCCTGATTACTGCATTTCATTCAATCGGCAGATTGTGGAACCGAGAAATGCACGCCTCCGCAGCACACATCGCTGCGCTGTGCCATGCAACGTGCTCCACTCAAGACTTGCGGTTACAAAACTTTCAACCTTTCAATATCTGCAATTATGACGCTTGGGAGACCCCTGGTCTTAGACTTCTCCCATCCACCGCCCTCCAGGATTGGGGATTACATCTAAAAAATCTCCCAACTCTGCTGATCAAAGTAAAACAGCTCGATCTCTGGACAGGAGCTGTTGCATCATCTATCTTTTTCACTGATGGGGAACGGACGCTGCCTATGTTATTCAAAGACCTAGTAAATAACCTGGGTGAAATAATATTTGATCCTTTTTTAGCCTAAATGTTTGTATAGAAGATTTCAGGCTAGATATTATTAAACCGCCAAGCTCCTTTCAGGTAGGCTTATTGCAGGTTCTAGCCCCAACATGTAATAATGGGAGATTAATGTGGCCAGTGGAAATGAAGAGAGGGTCCTCACGTATGGAGACGACGGCGATCATCTGTACGTTGAAGGTTATCTAAATTAACTAGCTCCAATTTTGCTCAGCAGGATTTGCCTCAGTTTTAAATATGCTCAAACTATTTTTCAACTTCCCCCGCCAAATCCCCCGAGGTAGCTCCGAGGATTATTTCTGGCATTCTTCAAGGAAGGCATATCCCGCACCAAGAAGATAATAACCATCAAGCAGAGAATGTCTTGAAACTAGTGTGTTTTATAGTGAAACAGCCCTATAATGATTATATATCAGCACAAAATCAATCTGTTTAACATCACCATCAAGACCTACATCTAGATTCATAATTTCTTCGATGCATTTACCCAACCTCAGGGCGCAGTCCCCACGTATTTTACAAGATGATACTATAGTCTGAAGACAGGGTTGGAATGGTTAAATTGATGTGGGGTCCATGTTGGTACCTATTTCCAGAAAGGCAATAGTCCGGCGGATGGTTGTTTCTGGCTAATTTAGTTTACCCCGTCAGCATTCCTGGACCATTTCTCTGAGGGGAAGCCAATCAAAAAAAGTACCAAGCGTCATTTCTTTCCAATTGAAACATCGTGGAGTTTACTCGAGAAGAGAAGAAGGGATTTGTTCAATTTATTTTCTCCTGCCAAACAATTCTGCAGGCCGTACTTGGATTATTTAAAGAAGGTCGGCTCCAGCCCAGGTGCTTTGGCTTTCTGCTTCTAGTCTTCAATTATTCAAACCATTGCTAACTAGAATCTTAATGACAATGAGGTTCTTTGAGGTAAAAGCTGGCCTGGTGTCATCTGGTATATTTTTACTTACATTAGTATCAGTTGTCATCACTAATTGTACTTTTCTGTTGATATATAGTTGGACATCAACGAGCGCTCTAGCGAATCCCAAGACCGGATGGACAGCAATCAAAAATTTTATTAATATAATTTTCAACAACAAACATGTCGTCTATGCATCAACCACCGACGCAAGTGGGAACTATGGCTTGATGAACTTTGGCATCTTCTCAAATTAGTCTGGCATGGTATTTATAAATCAAAACACAATGAGCTTTGTAGCTATTATATCTATTTTGTTTTACTTCTAGCCAAAGAATATCTGGGTCCTGGCCTATCAATGGGGCTCGAGCACATTTACTTATTGAACCTCAAGTTATTCTACCAATGCCAATGGATGGTCATCGGAGCAAGCCCTTTTTACAGGAAAAATCACCAGCTCAAGTACTTGCGCCATTGATCAGACCCTTATTAGTGATGCTACGCATATGTATCTTTACTTTGCAGGAGATAATGGCAAGATTTATTACTCTAGTATATCTATCAACAATTTTCCTGGAAACTTTGGAACAGCGTCAGAGGTGGTATTGAGTGATACTCAGAACAATCTTTTCGAGACAGTCCAAGTATACACTATTAAAGGCCAAAACAAGTACCTGATGATCGTCGAGGCAATTGGAACTCAAGGGCGGTATTTCCGTTCATTCACTGCCAGCAGTCTCAGCGGTTCGTGGACAGCGCAGATAACAAGTGAGAGCAAGTCCTTCGCGGGGAATGTCAACAGCGGTGCAACCTGGACCAACGACATTAGTCACGGCGATTTGGTTCGCACTAATCCTGACCAAACAATGACCATCGATCCTTGTAACCCGCAATTCCTCTACCAGGGACGAAACCCGAACGCCGGTGGCAACTACAATACCCTACCGTGGAGGCCGGGTGTGCTCACTCTGAAGAACTAAAGGGGTTTTGGTATTAGAGGAGGGGGTCAGGCTTGAACATGACTACTGTAAGATCGGATCGACCTGATCCACATATTTGGCCACAGTCTATAGAAGAAACACCATTTATCCAGTCTTTCAATCATACAACTTGCCTTCCAGCAATGCAGCCGGATAACAATAGTCAGCCCGTCTGCCACTCCAAGGTAGAGCAAGAACCCATGCGATCGCAGTGACTGCATTTGCTCTAAACGGGGTCGACGAAAAGTGTTTCTCGTTGATCACTATACGTAGCAGAATGCGGCTGAGAAATGTTTGGAATTGGCATGAGCCAACTCTTGTCTCCGACTCCGCCTGGGAGCACTCCAAAGTGGAGAAAGGAATGTGAACAAGCCAAGCAAAGATCGCAGTATGTCTGGGTGCTTCGATCGAGGCTCAAATCTAGAGAAACGCGGCTGATCCGAGTAGAAAAGCCAAAAGGGGCTTCTGTCTTGAGCCCTAACGCCCAAGATGGAATATCCAACAAAAGCCGACATTCCCAGCGGAAGAGAAGTTTTACCAAGGGAACGATTGAATGCGCTTGAAGAGTGTATCTGCTTCACAGCAAATATATTACAAGGGTAAAAACCTTTGCGGTATGCTTGGCTGTAGTCGAGGCAGAATACCTTCCCTTAATTGAGGTTGCGTCCAATTCCCACTAGACCTTCCTTCGCGTATTCCGATTTACGCTGTTCCTTAAACTCTTATTCTTTCATACTATTAGGTATATGGTATATGGTATGTAACTACAGGATATATAAGGACACTCATTCATGTACTTAGTTTAGTTATTCGCGATCAATCCTCATATTGTTACTTAATATACAATTGGATACCTTATCAGCTTGACTCGTGCGTACTATCTTAACTACTAAGTATACGTACTTGGTAGACCTGGCTCTTCGACCTCGAGTTACTTGTACTTCGTGACTTAGTGCCTTCGTGGAACCCTTCGGACCTGTGTGGTCATCGCTTCGTGAATTGATCGTGTCCGTGTGACGGCCAAAATATAAGATCCCGAGTCTACAGATGAGAATAATAGAATAACTTAACCTTCCTCTAAATCGCAACACGCGCAACCCTCTGAGGGTTGAGAGTCAGATTGAGGCTCACGGCGAGACTCATCACCCCACCACTCGAAAATGGTGCATCAAACCCTCGATTTCACTAGATCCGTTTTTTTGGGGGCCAGGATGTCCTAGTTGTCTCTGGGTCCCGTTCTGGGTGGCCACTAACGGGTTTAAGATACCAGATTAGGAATAGGTATATAACTTTCGCCTATTGGAGCACCTGAATAGCCTTGCACCGTGTCTATGACACGGGGTGCCCCCTTTTTGTTCAAGATCGCCGACGCTAGTCCCTATTCTACACCTAAACAAGTTAAGCTCCACACTTCTTAGATGCCCTGAATATAATTAAAAGCCAATAGGAAGCCTCCGTTTTGAACCCATTATCCACGGCCCGTGCCCCAGTCTCGCTCTGGATGCAGTGAGACCACGAAGCATCAACGGACCCCGTGAACTGTTATTTGGGGGCGGCCAACCTCTGTCGCTCACTCGACTACCTCGAACACATTCGTTTATCATAAATAATCCAACATGCATATCCAGTCTCTCGCTCTTCTAGCCGTCGGTGCCATCGCTGCCGAAACAGTCACTCTTTTCCTGCCTGGATTCGATGCGCAGTCCATTGACGGCAAAATTCTTGGCCATGTGAGTGCGATATTCGCTGGTTTCAATTGACCAAGAGGTAGCTAATACAGCTTCAGACGGGCACCACAACCTCCTATCTTATCAACTGTGCTGCCGGCTCAGATGCCGACGACTGTGGCATCCCAGATAACGGCGTGACGGTAACCCAGGGGAATTCAATGGCCATTTTGAGTTACACCTACGATGAGGCGTAAGTACTAAATTCTACCAGAGTATCAATTTTTTATACCCCGCAGTCGCTTATCCTTTCCTATCACAGCACCATCTCTGAGAGCTGCAAGTACGATTCCACAGCCCTCGAGTGCTCCTTCAGCTTGAACGAGAGTGGTACGGTTTCCGAATCCAGCGTGGGCATCCCCCTCACAGAGGTTCCCGGAAACGTATTCTTACCTGTCCATATCACCGCAACTGAAGCTGTCGGCGCTTCCGCTACGACTGGTGCCTCCGCTTCGGCTTCTACCGCCGTTTCCACGGGCGCGTCTGCTTTGACCACATCCGCTTCCACTTCTGGTGACACCTCCGCTGCCAGCGATGCTACCACTACCAGCCCTGGCGGCGGTTCATCGGATAGCACCAGTGCTGCAGCCACCAGCCAGACTAAGACTGGCAATGCCGCAGTGCCAATAATTACTGGCAATGCCCGCCGGGCTGCCGGCGGTGTTGCAGCTGCGCTGGCCTTCGCCGCTCTCTGATAAGTGGGTTATTTTCTGAAATTGGCTTGGATGGCACTGTCGCCTCGTCGGATTATGTCTTTCTGCTTTGTTACTGATATGTACCTTTGCTATATATATTGATTGATTGATTGATTGTTTTTATGGCCGTGGTTCACCGCCAAAGCATGTGACCCACCATCCCCTATTGAGGCAGAGGCCGCCAGGGGGTAAGCTCTGGGTGTCTCTAACTAGCTGCTAGTTCTAGTTCTATATATAAATAAGGGACTTTGGCGCGTTCGCATAGCTGCCGTAGTCGAGATGAAAGACCTGCAGTTCAGGGAAAAAAGGGGATAATGCCAGCTGCAAAGGTCCATCTATACTCCGTGACCTATCTTGCCTCCACACGTTTTTCTTTTTTTTTTTTTAAAAAAAAAAAAATTTTTTGAAAGATGCTTTCTCAGTCTTGTTGAGGTGGGGGATAACGTGGAAATATGTCCTCAAAGAACCGGGTCTCAGATAGCCAGGCGGCTAGCTTCACTGCGCCTTTTGGAGTGCCTAGTAGATAAGGGATTGGTTTAGAGGGAGATCCTGGAGGTCAAGGCAGGCGTCTCTTTGCAACGCGGCAGAAGAGGAAGTGGATTAGGGACTTTGTGATGACCTGTATGTCACGTGGCTAGGCGAGTCTATTTCCCACAACACAATCCTTGTATGATAGTTTCCCCTCCCATAATTGAATTTAGTTGAAAATGCTACCATATCTAGCTATCTATCGTGGAACAGCTATTTATGAATGAGCAGTCATCATATAATTCAACTATCACTCTTTCTACTATTTCTTTTTATCTACGCGTAAAGGTAGACGGCCAGTCTGACTGGTCAACCAACCTCGCGTGGACCCCCATTCTTGAACTCTACAGCAGTTATTGGACACGAAGCTGTGGAACCTGACGCAGCAGCCGCGTTAGTGCTGTCTTGAATTGATGAATCCGTGGACACAAAGATCTGCAGAATACCAAGCTGAGCTCTATCAGATGATCCATCATGATACGCCCTGTGGATACTACTAGAAAAGACAAAGCGGCCTGTCGCTCTTCTCTTCTGATTGAAGAAGGTGGCACACAGTGAGAAGTGGATATAAAACAGTTTATTAACTTTTATACTAAAAAATCTAAATAGCTATTTGAAAAATTCCTTCTTGATCATAACAAGTACGAAAGCTTGCTTACTAAGCGTGATAAGGTTATCACAGAACAGTGGGAACGTATCGAGTAATTCAAAGCCGTCAACCCTGTCGAGGCCCCGGAATATGCAGAATTGCGAAGGAAATTCGATGACTTGAAGAGAAAGATCAAGGAAAAGAATACTGTGATACAAAAGTTAGTTAATGAGGCAAATCAGATACGCCAGGTCATTGTCCAGAATGTCTTGCAGATACAGTAACAGAGCAGAGAAGCCTTTTTAATACTCTTATTAAACCAGGGTGAATCTTCCTACTACAGTGCTAAGGTGACCGAACCTCCTATCTTTACCGGCACTCAGGAAGGAGATAAGGATATAATCTTATTTAAATTCTGGGAACTACGAGTCCGAGACTGTTTAGCTGCTAACGCAGACCATTTCCCCACTACAGTGCTTCGCCTGGCAGCTGTCAAGGGATGGTGTGATGGTGAAGCAGCAAACCATCTTATCCATTGTTCTAAGCCTGATTCTAATGACCCATACACTGATGCTGAGGACGTGATCCAGCACTTAAAACTGATCTATGACGACGTTAACAAGGAAGAGAAGGCAAAGGCTAAATTTCATAAACTAATAATGAAACCCTATAACAACTTTCAGAAATTCCTATCTAAATTCACTTATAACACCCAGGAATCTGGGGAACCTCGTTTAAATTGGAAGACTAAGATATATCACCGTCTTCTGACCCTTCTACAGAACCAGGTCATGTCATTGTATTATAATAAGACCATTGATTTTAGTGAGTTCTCCCGTCGCTGCACCCTATTCGCGAATTCAATCGAAGAACAACAGGCCGCCAAGCAGGAAACTCGTCAGCAGAATCAATAGAGAAAGCAGATTACTATTTTAAAGACCCCATCTGCTATGTCTACTACCGGGAATGACAAGAAACCCGACGACCAAGCCCCGAAGCAGGCGAAGATTGTTGACCGCAGCAAGATTACCTGTTTCAACTATAAATAACTCAGTCATTTTGTAAATAAGTGTCCTCTAAGAAAGAAATCAGATCTAAAAGCTATTAAGTTGAATTCTGATCCTGAATTAGGAAAAAAGCATCCCTAGGAGAAGTCTTCTTTCTAGAAAGAAAGAAATAGGATGTCTAATTAATTAATCTTAGCAAAATGCTAGGTGGAGATAGTTTCATAATAAATTGTCAAGTTTCCTAGAACTCACTCTCTACTTCTTTACGTACGCTTGGGGACACCGGAGCAGGTAGTTATTTAATATTGGACTAATTCTTCAGGATCAGAGTCTGCAAATGGTTTGGTACACACGCCCGGAAATTACCAGAACCCCTGGAGGTTAAAGAATTCGATAAATAGATGACCTGGATTATCTATTATACGATTTTGAACCTTTAAGTAGAAGGAAAATGATTCCTTGAGATTCTAATACTTATCACACCTCTAGGGTAATACAACTTGATTATTAGAATTAACTAGTTTACAGAGAATGATGTGTGGCTTGATTATAAGAACTAGAAGTTGATTTGACCTGAAGAGCGGGAAACACCTCTGCTACAGCAGGTTGAGGTGATATAGAAGTAATAGCTTATCTATATTTCTATCTAAATACTAAAGCGGGACGAGCCTATTAACCCAGCACATCAGGTTGATGCTGACCAGCGAGACCAGAAGATGGAATAGAAAATTAAACAAGAAGTTGAGAGGAGAAAACATCACCCTTCACGCATAGAAGCTATGAATCATTATGTTGGATAACAGAAGATGGACCATGCATTCTGGGAAGCTCTACAAGACCCCATTGAGCCCAAGGGGTTTAAAAAGAAGAAAAGATTAGTTTTCTAGCTAAAAAAATTTAACCTTGTTTTAATAGGAGGTGTTGGATTTGATTAAACTACCCACCACCGTGATGCCCAGGTCTGCACTATTACACTACATAATGTGGAGAGGGCCATTGAGTACAAACAAGCTGATATAAATCACAATGAGCCTGAAGCTGATCTGATTATCAAGAAGCTTCCCAGTTACTATAGAGAATTCACCAATATCTTTTTAAAAAACAAGTCTAACATGTTACTACCTTTCCGTGGAACCGGGATTGATTGCAAGATTGACTTAGAAGACGGACCTGACGAGAAGAAGGTTGACCTTATTAAAGTAATTAGCTGTGAACCATTAAGATGAATATCTTTGTCAAAGCTAGAAGCCGCGTATTTCTACCTGCTTGAGAATCTAGGGAAGGGTTTTATAGCTAATTTATATGTCTTATTTGCATCTCCCATTCTAATGGCCTATCAGAACAGCAAGTACCGTTTCTGTGTTGATTATCAGAAGTTGAATGCCCTTATCACGAAGGATTAATATTCTCTACCCCTGATTGATAAACTGCTAGAGCGATTGAGTAAAGCTCGCATATTTACAAAACTAGACATACAACAGGGATTCCACCATATCTAAATTAACAGTGAATCTGAAGACCTGACCACCTTTTGGACTCGGTATGGGCAGTTCAAGTACAAAGTTATACCATTTGGATTGACGAACGGACCCGCGATTTTCCAGAGATTTGTCAATAATATTTTTAAGGATTGTCTTGATTAGTTTTTTATTATATTTATTAATAATCTTCTAATCTACAGCTCGAACAAGGAAGAGTATGAGACGCATGTTAAGATTATTCTACAACAATTACGAGAAGCAGGATTACAGGCAGCTATTAAGAAGAGCAAATTCCACGTTATGAAGACTAAGTACCTGGGATTTATCGTATCTACAGACGGCATTTCAGTAGACCCAGAGAAGACAACTGTTATTCAAGAATAGCAAATATCTATAACTATAAAAGAAGTGTAATTCTTCTTAGGGTTTTGCAACTTCTATCGTTGATTTATACAAGGGTATAGTCAGATCACGAAACCACTAAATATGCTATAACAAAAGAATACTCTGTTTACCTGGACAGCTAAATGTGCTAAGGCATTCGAACAATTGAAGCAGCGACTGTTGGAAGCCCTATTACTCCACTATTTTAGACCAGAATTAGAGACGAAGCTAGAAATTGATACATTAGATAAAACAGTAACAGAAGCTCTGTCTCAAAAGACTAAAAATAGGTATTGACATCCAGTTACATTCTATTCAAAGTCAATAGCCGTGGCAGAACAGAACTACAACATTTATAATAAAGAGATACTTGTAGTTATACATGCCCTGGAAGAATGGTGAGCTGAACTACAAAGCCTGCAGCGGAGTGAAAGGTTTGTAATCTTCACAGATCATAAGGCCCTTGAATATTTTATGACTATAAAAAAACTGTCAGCATGTTAAGTCTATTAGGCAGAATTCCTCTCTCGCTTCTACTTTCTGATTAAGTATTATATTGAAAAGTCTAACATCATTGTAGATATCCTATCTTGTAAGGATGAAGCTCTGGATTATAATTCTTAAATACAGATTCTTCTTCGACCCAAGATGGTAGAGAAAGCAGCCCATAAAGATATCAGAATCACCACATTAGAAGCTGAATTAGAAGAAGAGTCAATTATAAAAGAGATTAAACAGGCAAATCGGGACGCTGAATCCCTACAAGGTCAGAAAGGAGTCGCGAAGTCTGAGAAGCCAGGCAAATGAGGGATCTAGGATGATGATATTCTTACCTTCTAGGATTAATTAGTTGTCTTAACTAAAGCACCGTACGAAGACCTACGTGGCAGGCTAATGAATGAGATTCATTACCAGGGGTCTATTGCCCATCTGGAGATTAGAAAGATGAAGAAACTTATTAAATCTAGATTCTACTAACAAAAATGGAACTCTGACATAGAACAATACGTCTCAAACTGCAAGAAATGCCGTAGGGCTGTAAACCCAAGAGACAAGAAACTAGGTCTACTATAGCTATTATTAATACCTAATCAGTCATGACAACATCTGTCTATGGATTTTCATAGTATGCCAAAGGATCAGAGTAGTTATGATAATGTATGTGTCTTCGTCTGCAGATTATCGAAGAAACTGATCTCTATCTCTTGCTATAAGGATGTCACGGCTAGAGATATGGCAAGGTTGTTTATAAAGCATGTCTATAGACATCACGGAGCCCCTGACTCTATAGTATCAGATCGAGGTCTCTAATTCATATCAGAATTCTGGACGGAACTATACCGCATTCTTGATATCAAACTGAAACTGTCAACTGCAGGGCATCCAGAGACCGATGGTCAAACCGAGATTATGAATCAACTACTTATGATGAGGTTAAGACTATTGATTGATTACTACCAAGACAACTGGGCCGAGATGCTACCGCTAATTGATCATGCCGCGATGGTTCTCCCGTCTGAATCTACAGGATTATCACCAGCATATATTGAAAAGAGCTACAAACCACGGGTATCATTCGATTGAGCCACTGAACCCGCTGCTACTCCACAGGGACGAGTTGACCGGGATACAGCAGCGAAGTAGGCGAAAAGAATGCAAGACATTTGGAACTATGCCCACGAATCCATAGAAAAAGCTCAAACGGCTTAGAAAAACCAGGCAGATAAGTATCACCAAGAGGTTGACTTTACAGTGGGAGATATGGTCTATCTACTATTGAAGGGGTATAACACAACTCGTCCAAATAAGAAGTTGGATGATCAACAGGCAGGCCCATACCAAATCACTATGAAAATTAGGAATGCCTACAGGCTAGATCTTCCCCCATCAATGAAGATACACCCAGTATTTAGTCCAGACAAGCTGCGGAAGACCGCAACGGATCCACTGCCCGGTTAATACGAAGATCCCCCGCAAGCAATTGAGATTGACGGCCATGATGAATAAGAGGTTGAGAAGATTATTGCTGTATGGCTACACTACAGCAAACTGCAGTACAGAGTTAAATGGCTCGGCCACAACGACGACCCTGAATGGTATCCCGCCACTAACTTTAGGAATAGTCCGGTATGCCTCCGTGATTTCCATACCCAGCACCCTGAGGCGCCTGGCCCGCCGGTTCGTCTGGATCGATGGTTGAGCGCCGCAGAAAGGGAGGAATTCGAATTAGAACATGTAGATGATGGTAAATTGGTATAGAAAGGGACGATTAGCAAACCTGCTAAAAAGGTGCGATAGATGAAATAGTCAAGATAGATAGATTGACCAGGAAACTGTATTTCTTGGGGTCCAAGAAATTTTCTACCGGGGGGGTAGTGTGATGACCTGTATGTCACGTGGCTAGGCGAGTCTATTTCCCACAACACAATCCTTGTATGATAGTTTCCCCTCCCATAGTTGAATTTAGTTGGAAATGCTACCATATCTAGCTATCTATCGTGGAACAGCTATTTATGAATGAGCAGTCATCACAGACTTTCTTGCTCCACAGCAGTAGAAAAGGTGTGTATCTACATGGTTAAAACGCTCATGGTAGCCTGCGAAGTCTCCATAGCCTGTACGAGCAGCCAGGATCCGGGCCAGAAGAGGCCTCGGGAGCTTCAGCTCAGCGGGGCGCCAGGGGGAGGTGATGATCCAGAGATCCTGGTAGGATTTTGGAGCTGCGGACTACCAGTGTCTATGTAAAGCAGATATGGCATCTGTTTTAGCCCTCCGTCTTAGTGAGGTGTATAAGTGCCTGCTTGAAGAAGGAGGAGGATTCATGGCAGCTCCTTTCATTGCAGCTTGGTCGGCTGCTTCGTTCTCAGGTACTTGCGTGTAGCCAGGGACCCAGCAGATCTATACAGAGCTGCTGTTAATATATATAAATCTCTCCTGTGCAAGCCAGGTTGAGCCAAGCGCCCTGAAGGATTCAAAGACCTCTTGTGATGAGCCAGTGAATGGTGATAGAAGCTGGGTGGCTACCTCTAGGTTATCTAAACAAATCCAGAGATTGGTTATAAAGCAAGTCGTGTGGAGTTCTAAAGTTGTTTTAAAGCCGCTTCAGCTTCAGTATCAAAAATCTCTTTATTTAGATTAAGAGAGAAAAAAACTAAAGAAATTGCTTCCTAGATTGATATAAAACAAATCTAGCGCCTGTTATTCTGTTTACTAGTTTAGAACTATCTGTAAAGATCTTTATATCAATGCCTAGAAGAGAAGCATAGAAATTCCAAAAGCTAGTAGCTGCCTGTGTTATGGAACCTACAGTACAGGGTAGACAGCCTGTTGATCAGGTAAGGTTTTAACAGATGAGAGGAGAGACACGGGTGAGAGGGTGCAGGTAGTAACATCGCATAGATCCAATATAATAACAAACTAATTCTTGGGGTCCCTTGAGTTCCCCAAAATCAAGAGGTCTTTTAAGCACATTAGACAATGACGTAACATCATATAGATAGAAAATGATTCGGGACAGAGTTGTCCGGGCTTCGTCATATGGTCCTTGGCTGCAGTGAATATCTATGAAGATCCCTGACGATCCAGAAGATCCTGGATGCCTTAGGCCGTCCATGAAAGGAAATCTGTAACAGCCTGCTTCTTGGTCTGCGTAGATGCTTTAATTTTTTATTAAGCAGCTTCCTGTGGTTCCTAAGAAAGACATGGGGCATGTTGTAGCGGGTTCAGTTGTTCTGATTCTGGCAGGGCCAGCACACGGCGTGCAAAGTGGCTAGTTGGATATCAAACTCGGGCTATTCTTTCTGCTCTCCTGCGAAGGGGGTGGTAGGGATCCAGACGGCGGAGGCGGACTGTGGCAGTGGTAGCTGTATAGTCTAGCTCAATCTCTGCTGGTAGAAGCCCTGACTCCCGGTAGAGTACAGGTGTCAGAGTTGTGCAGTAGACGGGAATAACTACCCTTGCCCCAGCCAGTATTACCCTTGCTATCTGATCAAGGTGCCCTTGAACCCGATTTGAGATTGAGCCCGTACGAGGACCGGGGCGTGAATAGCCTGGCCACCAGGTTTCGGCGCCAAAGTAGACTTTGCGAAGGACGCAGGCCACAATGGCCTGCCGCATAAGATGAGGGTTAACTCCACGTACTGTATTTCCATGGCAGCGCCTTTGCTATGTATATTACGCAATATACGAAGTGATAATTGCCAGGGATCAAGCCCTGACATCACATGACTAGGACTATTGTGACCCACAAAGAGATAAGGCTCTATGGCCCTGCCATAGAATCCTTTCCCCTCCACGCTTCTGATCCTTGATAATTGTTCTGCGTACTAGCAAAAGCTTCGTGCCTTACATCGGCCAAATCGTAGGCTACTGTCCGCTTCAAATTCTCGTCTTGTGCGCTTTCCCTGGTTTCTTGTTCTGTGCATGATTCGATCAGGCCTGCGTTGTAGAATAGGTAGAGGATCGGTGAGAGTGGGCTCCCTTGCAGTATCCCTCTCGGCGTTGGGGACCCGTTCGGCTAGGCCCTCGGGCATGCGGACCCGTGTGGACCGGTCAGACAAGAACTCCTTGACCCATGGAATCAATCACCTTGCCGAGTCCCTTCCTGCGGAGGTCGTGTAGAAGCGTCTCATGTGCAGTGTTGTCATATCAGTGCCTTTCACCGCCACCCGCCCTTCGGCCGTGTGGGTGCGCCACACTCAACGGGCATTTCACAAATTTCGGGCAGATTTCCACAACAAATACTTTTGAAGCTATTTCTATCTATCCACCATGCCTAAATCAGCCGAAGAACGGGAGCCATGTATAACCAAGGCCTGCAAAGCAGCTCGTGCCGAAAAAGCCGAAGATCGTGAAGATT
Source organism: Aspergillus leporis (assembly GCA_009176345.1). Lineage (NCBI taxonomy): Eukaryota > Fungi > Ascomycota > Eurotiomycetes > Eurotiales > Aspergillaceae > Aspergillus > Aspergillus leporis. Next base: position 191,469 of record ML732188.1, on the reverse strand, counting down.
GCGCGAGAATTTGGCGTTTCGTGTCGTACACTCTACCGAGTTCATGATGGAAATCACGCGCGTACGGCCCGAAAGGCATCGTATACAGCTCTTGGTAAGTATCAGGAAGAAGCTCTGATATAGTGGGTATTACATATGCATGATTTATATCTCCCCATTACCCCTGAGATGCTTACAGAGGGGTGAATCGGCGCTTGCACGCGGTGGCTACCCTAAACGCGAGGCTAGCAAGATGTGGGCATATCGATTTGAAAAGCGGCTACCAGCGCATCTTAATCTTGGCCCTGTGGTTCAGAGATCGAAGGATAGGTATTGTATAGAAGCTGAGGGTATTAGCTTTCTATAATGTTTCTATAATGTCCGATCCTGCGTCCTGCAGGGTCGCGATACCCTAAGAACCTACATCACGTTACTCGACGTCACGGGATGCACCACAATCATATCTCCAAATAGTGATTTCCCAATAACTCCATTTTCCCTCTTTAGCTTAGAATCTCGCAATACAGCCACCTTCTGAGATGGACTGATTTCTTATCTAACCCTACAGTAGTTGGGCCGTCACATATAATTAGCTTTAAAACGTGATCCAAGAGTGCCTGGCAAGATTAGTATATAATTTTGACAAATATGACTTTCAACCTGGTAAAGATAAAGCACGGAAGATAATTAGTATAAAGAGAATATGCCCTACTCTATCTAGCTGAATTTGACCATGCTGAAAATATTACAGCTGTCAATAGTAGTAGTAGTAGTAGTCCTCATTGTCCTGTCCTAGCTTGCCTATATTACATGGCCGCCATGCAGGGTTGAGCCGTCCAGCGGCTCCGTAGAACACTGCCTGCAGTGGCTGCGGGGGTACGAAGCAAAGTATATAACGCTTAAAAGCAAATGAAAATAAGATAGCTCTGCGCCTAGAGCTTAACCTCTAAAGCTCATCCTCAGCTCCTTAGCCCCTCTACCTCCTACCAATATCCACATCACCGGCTACGCCGTACAGCCTCAGTCATGTTCCACCACTTTTGATGACTCATGCCTTCTTATTACCTAACTATGTGGCCTAGTTGACCTGAACTAGCTCACTATTTTACTTATATTTTATCTTCCCCAAGTTCAGTATCCTAGTTCTACTTCATTACATTTTTCTTGCATCAAGCCAGTTGTCCCAGGATCCACCACTTGAAACTGTGATAGTAGACCTGTTTTGAGCATAAACTCTGCTGCTAGCAGAGCTGTCTTCAGCTTTTGAAGAAGCTGGTTGAATGATAGAATCCCCAGGACCCTTCTCTAGCAGAGATCCCACCATATACCCATGCGGAGTTCGCCCAAAAGAGGACACTCCATAACAATATGTTGGGGATTGTAATTACCCAGCCCACACCCACATCTGGCATCTTGCCAGATATTGATATGGGTAAGATATTAATTTGGTCCTATACGCCCTGTGCGCAGCTGTATAAAAACTAACAAGGTTGCTTTTTGCAACCCCTTCCAGTACCACAGGACCTGCGGGCCTGGCGCCTGAATCAGGTGTTTTATTGGATGACTAGTCTTCTCCTTCTTCCATATCTACACCCACTCCTTCTTCAGCCGCTCCCTGACAGCCCTCTTGGCTACAGCCCCCAGTCGGACCATCTGCTCAGCCTTATCAGGCATAGGTCCTCTTATTGCTGCTATTTTAGTTATTTTATCTACCTTCTTATTGCCATTAATACCCTCGTGGGCTGGAATCCAGTGGAAGACCACATGGAACCCTGCCTCGCAGCACCAACGCTCGAGCTTGAGACATGCCTTAAGAAAGACCTGCCCCGAGACCATCCAGGGGTTGATCAGGGCTTTAAGCCCCGCCTGACTATCTGAAAAGATGTGGGTCCCCTTGGTGGCACGCTCCTTCCACCGGCTCGCGCCTGTCTGTATCACCCTCTTGACCATGGCTAGTGCCATCTACATCCCCTTACGCTCTGCTGCGTACACCGCGGACTCAAGCACGATCAGAGGGGTCGGTGTCTGAGTGCTTGCCACTGCGGGCGTAGTGGCGGCGGTGGTTGTTGTTGTCGGGACCTCCGCCTGCTGCCTGGAGGTGATGTTTCCACTATCTATGGACTCCTCCTGGGGCCGACTCTGCACCTGAGCGCGGCCGCTTTGCAAAAAGGCAGGTATCTGATAATACCGTCTTGCGCTGGCTAGGGCAGCTTTAGCCTGTTTAATCGCCATTTTCTGTACAGGACAGGTAAGACTAATTAATTTGTGTTCCTCTTTACAGTTGGCACACTTGAGCGTCCCCTCAGAACCCTACTGATTTGAATATTCCCAGGTCAGATGCTTCGCTGCACAAGTCCCACATGTAAAGTCCTTGGAGGGACACTGAACTTGGACATGCCCTGGTTTCTGGCATTTATTGCATAGCTTTGAGCGGGCCTCCTTAATGTAGACCATGTTCGAATGTGCTTGATGATTCCAGATGGTGCCTTGATCGATCGCCTGATTGGCGTCATTCGGGTTGTCGAATTTAAGGACTAATGAGGCCTCCCGCTTCCCCTTTCATGGCTTCACCAGCCACCCTAGATACAGGATCTTCGTGTCCTTTCCCCACGTGTGTTGATTGGCCGCGACCAACTGCGCGGCCACATCACGTCCCAGCTCAGGGGTGATATCGGCTCTGTTCTTGTAGATCGAGGCTACCGGTGTGACGAGCCTGGCAAGAAAGTAATAAAAGAAATTAATTAAATAATTGCAGATATTATAGTGTTGGTGCTCCTAAACTAGAATATCAACTCTGGGGAACAGAAGAAGGTCTGGGATAGAGTGACCAAAGCTACATATATATATGTGTTGAAGATATAGCGTATAGCTGGCGTATAGCTAGCGCCTTGGCAAGTGTGCGGGGGTTTTAACCCCTGAGACTTCTCCCTGTTTGTTGTATCTATTCAGGCAAGATACTGCTCAATCTACGTCTTGTCTCCTTTCGAATGCCTTCTTTCCCTGAATTCACAACACATCTAAAGCAGCAAGGAGAGCGCTTCAGATTAATAATGCCCTTTTTACCAATATCCCTTGACTACGTTGATAGATAGGGGAAATAACATCAATTCTACCCATAGTGTGTGAAATGCCCGTACTGTGTGGCGCACCCCACCCGCCCTTCGGCCGTGTGGGGGCGGTGAAAGGCACTGATATGCCCCAGTCACGTCAAGAAGAGCTACGCTGACCACTGGCAACCGTACTCCCCATGCGCGGGGGATTCGATCCAGTAGGATCTGGCTTGCGTGGTCCGTCGAGACGTCATATGTCCGACTCTGCTAATGGTGGGGTTTCATTGGGGAAACACATCGTCCCTGATAATCATGGCCATATCATTGTATGTTGCCTCTTCTTGACACGGCACCCCCTACTGAGCCAGAAGTGCACAGCAAAATTGTACGGGACTTGGATACGTCTTGCTTCAGCATAAATGGTTTCACATTCAATTATGCCAGTTATGTCCTCACGCCGTCAAAGCTATGGACAGGTCGTATCCTGGTTCTTTAGGCCCAAAGCTTAAACTACAGCATATACCTAAACAACGGGGACCGATCTCCAAGCCGCACCATCTCACCCATATCGTAACCAGACACATCCATGAGATCGCGTTTTCGATTGATGTGCTGATACGATAGACGCAAGATCACCACCGCAGCCATCCCACCCACGCAGAATCCGAGCTCCAGTGCATGTCCCAGCATATACTTCGGTGCATCTTGTGAGCGATAAAAGTTCGAGGACATCGCTGTATATTCGTTAGGTCAGTTGAAAACGCGTTGAGGTTGACCAGACCCGAAGGGTAAAGAGCATTGTGGCAGAACATACCCCCAGCCAGATTGCCTAGACCGATGTGCATAGCCATGCCAGCTGCACGTTTGTAATCGCCGGCGAGATTAGCACTGAGCCAGGTGACATTTCCTGGGAAGGCAGGATATATTCCTAAGAAAGGTCATCTTAGTTAGGGGATCTTAGCGGCAGTAGTGAGTGATATTTGTGCGCACATACCGACAACTGCAATGAAGACGCCACAATATACAACCCCTGGCACTCCTCTACCGGACGAGGCAAGGACAATGGTGAAGCCAATGACAATCAGGGACATGAAGAAAAGGATAAAGGGAGATCGGAGTTTGTATCGATCAGATAGCCAGGCAGCAGCGACAGCGACGGTAGCTGCAGTAATATAGATTGGGACCGTGAGCAGCTGCGCCGTGGACGAGGTATAACCCAAATCCTTTATGATAGAAGGGAGAAAGAAAGAGATGCCATAGAGGGGACACGTAATTCCCCAGTACACTATGAGGGAGAATTTAGGACTCGATGCCAGACATGGAGAGCAGAAGATAAGTGGGAGACGCACTAAATATCCCAACATAAATCTGCCAGTCCTTCAACGCATCGAGGACATACTTGGCACGAAACTTAGTCCCTTCTTCAACCACTGTAGTGGATGAGTTGTCGTGGGCTGCAGTTTGAGACTGCAGCATATGGATCACGCATTGACGTTCGTCTTCAGTGAGGAATTTGGCCGTTGACGGGAAGTCATGGATGGCAAATGGAGCGACGAGGGCAATAACTACCGTCAGGAGACCTTCAAGGATGAAGATCCACCGCCAGCCCGCATACCCACCCACGCCGTCCATCTTCTAAGAAAAGCTGTTAGGACAGGCGTTCAAACCTGAAATATGGTTTCGGTAGTATTGATACATACAGCAATAGCGTAGGCAAGTACTCCAGAGAACGCACCTGCAATGCTAGCAGCGCTGAAGAAGAGAGCTTGGCGGTACTGAGCACGATGCCGAGGATACCAGAGCGTGATATAATAAGCGATCCCAGGGTAAAGACCGGCCTCTGTCAAAAGGCAGGCAAGACTGTTAGAATATTGACCTATCTGAATAACAAATTGTCAGGAACAAACCGGCAAAGCCGAGAAAAAGGCGTGCAGTCAATAGTCCGGCATAGCTTCGCACAACCCCCATCAAGGTCTATCCACCGTCCAGTGGTCAGTCTCTTCATTCACGGGTATACGGATCGACGGGCTTCTACCATGACAATACCCCAAGCGATCATCAGTAACGGCAGCAAGCGTGAGGGCCTCAGCTTTTTCAACAGCAAGTTCGTCGGCAGCTCGAATGCACAGTAGGTGAAAAAGAACACCGTCACTTGTCTTTGGTTAGTGCTTGAATTGACACCTGGGCAACGCCAATGGGAAGCCTGTAGCATACAGCACCAGTTATACTCCTGTCCCGTCATATGCAAATCATCCAGTAGACCCTCGATCTTAGCATTCCCAATATTCCCGCGATCGAGAAAGGCTAGGAGGTACAGAACCGCCAGCATTGGGATTAAATAGAGGTCCATTTTACGAAGGACTCGATTCTCCATCTCCACTGAGTATGCCCGCGGGGAGACGTGTTCGGTGTCTTCTCCGGTCATTGAACCCGGTGGGCTGTGGGTTGCATCTTCGAGGGCACTGGTGGTGGGCTTTTCGAAATCAGACATTGTTGCGACCGACATGCGCATGACAGTAAAATGAATCTTGAGACAAGGCCTGATGATGCTGTGCTAGAACAGCCGACCTGCTGCCCATTAAATAGTGCTGATCCCTTCACCCATCAATTGCTCTCTGTTTTTTGGTACATCGCTGGACTTTGTGGTGCCCCGGATTTGTTGTCAGTGGGGTCTTCCATAACTCGATATGGCGCTATAGAATCCTGCAGGAAGTCGATGGCAGTTGAGAACTATACGCCGAAGCATTTGATAGGCCGAAATGCGGTGATGTGGCGCTGCCAAGATCCAACCAGGTCGGTTATAAACGAAGCTCCAACCAGTCGAGGATGTTTCAGGAGAGCTTGAGACCCTCTGCTGCCGGATCCGTTACCTCGGAACCGACAATCTTAACCAATCAACATCAATCTCACCATCGGAACCGATGAAGTTTATATCCATACCTCCAAAATAGGGAATGATCGTCCTCCACGGTCAAGCACAATAGAGCTTGACCTCCACATAGAGAACGGTGTTATGACAATCGTATTCAGAACCACAGCACATAAATATTTAACCCCAGCATTATCTTACAATATTCTCTTCGCCCACGTCCAAAACGTAGCACAGTTTGTACTTCACACTTTGTATCAACTCACACGCTACTTACAGGAATCATGTCGAATAATGAGGATATTCAAAGCCCGCAAGGCTCAGTGGTTATCATTGGCGCAGGTACCCAGGGCAGGCGACTCGCTTATATGGTACAAAATTGAGACCTGACATACTCATACCCCATCGCACAAATGCTAACCCCATCAATCCAAGTGGTCAATTAAGGGTCGAAGTGTCTACCTGGTCGATCTCAGTGAAAAGCAGCTCCAAGAAAGTCTACGGTATGTCCAGCAGCTGCGCTCAGCAACAATGGATCACATAGGGATGTGGGGGGAGATCAAGGCCACCACACCTGCTCAATTGGAGTCTGCGTTGAATTTTGCTTGGCTAGTTATTGAGGTGTGGATTCCATCAAGCGACAAATATAACCAGTTCCTAATGTCGAAGGCAACAGTGCGTGCCGGAAAGCCTATCGTTGAAGCAAAAGATTGTAGCACAGCTTGACAGAGCTGCCCCTATGAGCACTATCATCGCCTCCAATTCCAGTAGTTATGGAATCGCAGAGATCATACAAGGGATGGAACTCAAGAACAGCAAAAGATTGCTGAGTGCTCACTGCTGTATGTGGAATCCATCTTCAACTTGCGAGCAACTAAACTGACTCATTCTGGGTGTTAGACTGGCCGCCAGAAACTATGGGTACTTCTCAATTACACCAATAACCGACCCCATCACTAATTCGGGACATCTAATAGCAATCGAGATCATGGGTCATAAAGAAACCGACCCAACCGTCGTCGCTCTGCTCTTCAAGCAATGCCAGGAACACGGATTCACACCATTTCATGTTAAGCAAAGCTCCATTGGTTATATCTACAATAGGTATGGGATAGGGCATCTCTTGTGATTTATAATATGCATTCGACGCTGACTTGAATCCCTCGCCAGGATCTGGGCTGCCATCAAACGAGAAACCCTCCTTGCCCTTTCCGAAGGCATCTGCGGATATCAGGAGATCGACGCCATCTTCAAGGATGTGCTGAAAACACCCAAAGGGCCATGCGAGCAGATGGATATTGTTGGCTTAGATGTCGTGCTAGACATTGAAAACCACTACGCAGATTCCCGGAGTGGCATTCCCGCTGAGCCGCGAGAATACCTCCAGAAGATGATTCAAAATGGTCAACTTGGTGTAAAAAGTGGTAGAGGATTTTATGACTACACAAAAGCAACGTAGTAAATGCATCGCATCTATTTGAAAGGCACCAATGGCACGTTGGCCACTGAAATTTGTTGATTTTCCTGATGTAGTTTAGGAGTGGCAACCACATCATGTTTACAAAGCTTGACCGATTATGCTACTTCTTCAGGGATTTGTATTACAGTTCAAAGGTGTATTAGCAGAATTCCCGATGTACATGCGCATAGTGTGTTAGAGCGGACATGAAGTGAGTCGGCGAAACAAGCCCGCCATGACAAAACCGGTCTAAGCTAGTGCATCCCTATGCCCACCAACGAGTGGATTATGCAAGACCAACTCCAATCAAAAAGCAATTGAAGTGTCGGCAACTCACTGCATGTTCGTAGCTACTCATTTCAGTCCCGAGTCCTGTTCGGGCGTTTCGCTGTACAATAACCCCCGCCCGGGGGGGGGGGGGTAGGAATCCGGGTAATGCAATGTATCATCATAAACCTCATAGGTAGCACACAATGCTGAACACTGTCATAGTGTCATGGTGCCCACCCTGATGGCCAACGGAAACTCCAGTCTAAAGACGCTTGACGGTCGATTTCTTACATAATTCTCTGTGCGCTAGAATCTCCGGGGTTTCGATTCGAAATATCTCCTTGCCGATCACCTCTTTATTAATGCAAAGCCAGCGACGTGCTCCGAATTGTTTCTGCTGGAAGACATGTTGACATCTAGCATGACCTTCATGATCGTAACACACAACGCAGCTGAATGTCACTCCACATATTGCCCTTGCAAAACAGAATACGGATTAGGGTATCGTCCTATTGAAACCTCTGATCCCTTTGAGCGAAACGCATCCCTAGCAGCTTTCACTGATTTCGAGCTTTGTGGCAAATGATCTAATGCTTTCTCCAAAGTTGAGCACAGGCCCGCATGGTCAGGTTGACTGAGTTTGCCTAGCGCGAGGTCTCGGTCAATGGCCCTCTGGACCAGCTGTACGGCAACAACAATGTGGTGTTGATATGGATCCAGGGATATCAGAGGAACGGTAGCAGATGTCTCTTTCACACTGGCCGTGCCAGGAGAGCCCGACTCAATCTTTACGCTTAAAGTAATGGTGTTTTGGAGACTAAACACCAGTGCATTGACAACCGCATTCACGGCAACTGAGCAGGCCCCTTCAAAGTCATCGAGCAGGTCGAGGCGATCGGTAGCTTCGACGACGTTAACCAGGAGTAAAATGCTCAGATGGTAATGTAGCATTAGTGAGTCTACGAGTATGTGAGCGGACCTAACATACGTGAGGTGACAGGTAAAGAAAGCAGTTAAACTTACACCAGCGAAATTTGGCTTGCTGGCCCAGAAACGGCATACGAAGTTGGCATGACTCGAGAGGACCACGGAAAATCGTATTAAACTGCTGAATGGCCTCGACGACGAGGGTGAACGCCCTGGAAACTTCTGGCCCATCGTGACCATCCCTCAGCGCTTCCTTCACAAGGGCCGTCAATTTCCAAGTCAATAGCTTCCATGCTGAGGCACTTGCAATGATTTGGTTCGCACGCTCCTCGGTCATGTCGTAAGCCCAGTGCGCCGGCCAGTTCTGCATATCGGTTTGAAAACTCGTGGCACTGGCCCGGGCTAGCCGCCACGGCAGCTCAGCCTCGAAGCCGAAAAGTCCGGATGACAAGAGTGATCGACAATTAAGTGTGAGGGAGGCAGAGGTATCAAAGGTCAGAGCTGCCCAGTACGCAATGTTTTCGGCGTCGAGAAAGTCGGTAGCTCCAATTGTGTCGGGAATGGTAGAGATCACTTTAGCCTTCACCGGCTGTGACACGTTTGTTCCGTTGAACTGCAAGCTCCTCTGCCTCGCTCGGAGCATTTGGATCTGCTGCAGTCCGGCATGAATACAAGCCTGGCCGGAGACCCCGTCGAGCTCTTCCTCCTGCGAGATACCGGCCGGAATGGGGGTCAAAGCAAAAAGGAAGAGAGTGAGCATTGACCGGTAGGATGGGCGATTGATCACCCGCAACATGTCTCTGCGCGCATGACGCCAAAGCGCATGTATCATGCTCTGATAGTGCAGCTCCGGCTGAGGATTCATCGAAACGATTGGTAGCCATCTGGCAGAGAAGGCAGCAATACTGCTCCGTAATGAATCATCCGCGAGGCGGTCTTGCGCAATTGCCGTTCCATTACGAGGTATTTCTGAATCAGAGTGCGGCATCTCCCTCATCCACTGGTCTAGACGGCTACAAACATCGTATATACTCGTGTGGACATCACCGAGCCTGTTTTCTGATCTTTGAAATCAGATGTCAGGGACAGTCGCATCAAAAAGCGCTGTGGTATTGTTGGACATACAGAAATGGACAGCCGTATCTGCTCATCCACGATCCAAAAATCGTCTCGAATCCCGCAAGATAGATTTTCTGCAGCCACTGGGCGTCAACGAGGCTGATCCCATCCCATGGTGGGCGTGTTGCGGCATTCGCGGCTCCACCCGATGCAGCCCTGGGTCCCGTCGGTGTTCGGCCACTGATCGTCTGTTGCTGATAGATTGAAATGCCCGGTGATGGTGCACATGGAGGCTCCATATCCACTGGAGATGACGGCAAACTAGTGACTGAAGGTCCCGATCGATGGCGTAGATGGTGATGGCTTCTCAATTCAGGTCTATTTCTTTGTTTGAGACCATTCATCCACTATATTGACCAGTGGGACGGGTGCTGTTAGCTATTCAGGCTGCATAAACTCTCTTGGGCAAATGAATAGTACCTCGAATGTGCATTGCCGATGCCGTTTTGAGCATCGAGTGCAAGAGCTACTGCGATCATAACTCCCATTGAGAGCATCGCACCTGACTCGCAATCGACGGCATTCATCGCAGCTCGAGAATTGTGTGCGACGTGTAACAAAACGATGTTGCATGATCCAGTAATTCATGAGGTTGTTCCAGCGGACATGGTGGATTTCCCGGCAAAGTAACAGTGGAGACGCTCTTGTATCCAGACTTCCGGGCAATGCTCAAAATGTGGGGTCGGCCCGAGGAACATCGTTTTCCCGAGGAAGTTACTTTTTGAAACCTTCTTTTTGTTCTTGTTGGTTCATGGCTCTGATGTTGTCGTAGACTAGTCATCCGTCAAGTGGATATAGCTAGTTACTCTTTGCGCTCAAGGTAATATGACAGCAGAAATATTTGGCAGTTCTGATAAAGCCTCAATTGCATTTGTGATCATATGTTGGTTACGAATTCTCCGCATACATGTATTTTAGCACATAAGCTAACGTACCGCCTTATAGCCCAAAACTACCATAACTAGGATACCTACTCCTAGAAGGCTTTAACCAACCCAATTCGAAAGATACGTATCTATTATTATTCAGGTCTGATGCAGTTGAAATAATTGAAGGGTTTAGTCGGAAACTGCAGCTTATCTGGCGGCAGAAACTTGCAGGGTTTCTTTGCAGGATCCAGCTGGAGCTACTTGACTATCTTTGAAATAGCTGCCTGGTGGAAGACTGCTGTTATACTGGTTATTTGATGGGTATTTTGGAGCTGTATAAATAAATATGTTTTGCATGGTACAGATCTTGGAATAAAGAATTGTAAAGAATCGGGGGAAGAGCTTTAGGGTTGTCTCGGTATAGGAAGGCTGCGATATAGGTGTACCAACTACACACTAATCATTCTAGTGATCAGAGGAGCTTATTGAACAACGACTGTATTCAACTATCTTGTCTCCTTATTCTAGATAGCAGCGTAGAGTCAACAACCCCTCTTCATATCCGCGGCTTCCGGGACTAGATTCTGACTAATCCGTAGATAGCCTCTGATAGGCCTAATTCTTTACACTCCCCAAGTCATTTTTTTGAAGTAGTACATGTTCCACCAGAACCAGTTGCAAGTCAGCTTAATCTTATTCACTCTCTGGTTTTGAGTGAGCTGCAGTAGTTGGAGAAGGAGGATGTCAGGAGAATAGTATCAAAACAGTTATGTGCCTTAGGCCACATAGATGTGTTAGGGCTCGTCCCTATATTGGTTCCTCAGGCACGCATATCGGTATTTTGGTAACGGCCATGTGACCCACGAAGAGGTTATATAGGCTCAGAATAGGAGCTGGTTACCCAAAACCAGCGATTAGTCTCGTACCAATACTATTAATACATTTTTACCACGCTTTCTCATATATAATCTTACAGAGGAGCAGCAGCAGTATCAGATTGTATCTGTGAAAAGACAATACACAGAGATTAATCTCTGGCTGGAGAAGACCCGATGGCTAGATTATGTCCAAGGCTATACATTTACTCAACTTGCAGCACTTGCATACCTTCCGAAAGTTCCGAGTCAAGAAGAGTCACTCTTACAGTCAGATATTGATAGCTGTCAGGGACCAAGCCCTACATCACGTGACCAGGACTCTTGTGGGTCACATGCCCCACAAAGAGATAAGATTCTATGGCCCCGCCATGGAAAACCACGCCAAAGAATCCTTTCCCTTTGTCAAGGGCTATGCTAAACAAGGGAAATCGTTGGAAGAAAGAAGATGTCAACCAAAATAACCACTATCTCGGAGATAACGAGATATCCGATTAGTCAGCCATCGCCATGACGAGATATAATCTCTACCGATTTCTACGATTCTATCTATATGACAATTTTTCCTATTTTTATACGTGGCCAAAACGCTCAGTGATTAGTATTTAGTTGTCCAGCTTGCTCTAGTTATTCAGGAAGAACAGACCCTCATGCATTGATTTCGTTGGCCATAGAATTACTAGCGTATTCCGAATACTATATATGTTGACGGAAGAAATGAAATGCAAAAACATGTCAAGAAAATGCGTGGGCATCACGTGACAAGGCAACAACGAGGGCCTTAGGCACGAGTCTATCTCCGGGCCTTAGCCCGTTACACCCCTCCACGCTTCTGATTCTTGATAATTGATCTGCGTACAAGCAAGCTTCATGCCTTACGACCTGACCTGGATTCACCGAAAGCGTTATTCCAAACTAATTTTTACCGATGTTGTAAAGGATCTACTTGTCAGAGTAGACAGTCTGTGGATTAGTTAGGAAATTAGGAAATCTAAGAGAAAAACCTTATAACAAGAAGTCCATTCTAGTACAAGACTGAATCTTAAAGAGATCAGAAGAGATCTCCTATAGTGATTAGGGTGCTTTGGTCTCTTATCCCCAGTAATTCTTCCGCATAGCTCCGATACTGACATCATGACTTGTTGGAAACATCATGGGGTCTGCGTGGGTCCAGGGCGGTCCCAATTAGTAGGGGATTCCGTAGGTAATTCGTTATAGAAGTCCTCGACCTCAAGTAAATAGCCTTGTCGCTTTTAACGCATAATAAGTAACTGCTAAGGATATGGCCATGGTGCTCGGGATGGAATAACGATATTCCACAAAGGGCTGTGCCAGGCTTATGAGCGGAATTTTTGCTACCTGTGCCGGTGATGAAGGCCCACTAAGATCATGAATTGATCGTAGGAAGCGTAGAGTACAACCAAATCACTACCCAGGTTTCTGATTAAGTAGTACGTGTTATATCTAGCCTCGCTCTGCAAAACCTAGTCTCTCAGCCCGTCAAAAACCACATCGATGATGCCAAAAGTATGTTTGAGTTCGCCGGCTGACTTTATGCTAAGAATTTGAAAACGTTCATCAGCCTGCTTGAAGATGTTAATCCAATCTTCCGCCTCTCGCTCGCGACCGTTTACATTATTCAGCATCAGCATATCGATAAACCTATTCCACATCAGCTTAAACCTGAAGAGATGGAGGTATGAGCCGGAAGGCCTATCAACCTACCGAGCGCTTCTTTCTGCCAAGAAGCTTGTTGCTCCGGGCTTGGGAAGAAGACCATCAATTATAACAAACCGAGCACCGGATCTGAGCGCCGGGATCTGATTACGTAGAATCTTGACGCAGTAATGGTCTGGCCAATTGTGAAAGCATAGCTTGATCATGTATATATCGGCTGTGCACGGCTGGGGTGTAAAAAAGTTGTAAGGCATGAATGAAACCCGCCCGTGTAGCTCTTCCGGGGTTGAGGCTTGAGCGCCCGCGATGGCCTCAGGCAGGTCCTGGACTACAAATCTAAGGCTAGGAAAATTCTTGGCCAGAAGAAAAGCATCAATTCCACTGGAGCCACCTATGTCAACGACCAGGCTTTCCCCCATTCTGCTCCAGGGATAGTGTAGCACCGGAATGTCTAACTCCGGCACCTCGGGCACCGAGAATGGACCCAAAGGAAAGCTGTTCAAAGCAGCCATTGATCTGGAAAACCGCGTGGCTAACTCGGGCTGTTGGGCTAAAGACTCGAAGAAACCCATGTTCGTCCCAGAAGCTAACGACCATGCCGTATGGCTCGGCTCATGATCGTGGAACCTTTCCAGGGCATCAACAATGTAAGGGAAGGTTGTAAATCCCGAATCTGCGAAGAGCCAGAACATGTCCGCCAGTAACGGTTCTTGAACCAGTAGTCGGGAATAAGCCGAGTGTGCCACGGCCCCGGGCCTAGGCTCAAGAAATAGCCGATGATGTGCCATTGCATAGCGAAGCAGGCGACACAGGTCTAGCTCTGAAATGCCGCCACACTGTTTGGCCAGATCAGCAAAAGATATTTCACCCTTACTGGGAACTTTATTTGCAATGTCCCATCGCGAAATTGCATGGAGACTTGCCCCATTATACTGTACAAAGTGGCATGGTAGTCAGTCTTACTTTCCTTTGTCTGGTAATCATTTCGCTAGGGTGCCAAGAGCGCGAAGCAAAGCAGTGCATCGATGCTTTTGGACTGGCTTGAAACAACGCGATGGTGTGGGCAGGACGGGGCTAACTCTGGGCTTCAAGGAAAGGCTGGGGCCTTGGAGGAGCTCAAGTAGCTCCGTAACTGACTCAACGGCTCTTAGCCGGGCTCCTTCAATGTCCGGTGTCACAGGGATGGTGCCATGGCGGCCTGGTCCGAGCGTGTCGAAAGAGATAGTTGGCAACTCATTCTTTTGTAAATAAGTATCTATCTTGCTAGTGCTGGTAAGAATTGACATTGCCAGCTCAGAAATCCTAGACGTTGCCATGGTGGATTTGACGAAGAGTTCGGAATCGCAGGCAGGAAGATGCCGAGGTAAGAATTTAGTCATGTCGGGGCAAGCTGGGCAACCACAAAGGTAAGCACTAACTTCGCTATAAGTATCTCGCAGCAGAAATAGCTCTCGGGCGGCAATGGACTGTTTAACCGTTCTACTAAGCCGCAGGTATTGGGGTTCCGATGCATCCGGGTTCTCAACGACACCTACTGGGCACACCTGAACCCCAAGGCTAGGAATTCGCCAAAAAAACTTGTGAAAACTAAAGCTTATAATTTGCGTAAGACTGGACTCGGAAAATACCTGTAATTCACCGCAAGCTGAGATTGTCTACCCTCCCTTCCTTGCAAAGCCTAGAACGCTCGCCAATTTTAGGTTATGTCAGTGTAACACTGAAAGCAGCAGCGTTCCCAGCAGCCTATAAATTGTACTCACCAGGCGGACGTACCATTTTTTACGGAAGCATTAGCTACTCGAGAACTAAGAGCTCGTGCGGATCAGCATGACGTAGCATACTTCCTAAGGGTAATGGGCAAGTCATAAGCATGCCGAAATAAAATTTACCTTCAGCTATGTCTTTTAGGAATTCATGTATGGACAGTATGGTATATTAAAGAATTTTTCTTGCTTTTTTGATTGGTTTTTGTTACGGATATGGCTATAGTGCTCCGTATAAAATAACGATATTCCACTAGTGAGGGGCTTGCATAGCTATATAAGCTGTACACGTGTATCTATCATCCTTTCGATCTTCGACTAAGTCCACGAGTCCGCTCACTCAAGTCAAGTCAATTATCTAGTTCTCTCTATTCTGATGTCAATTCCTCTGACCAACCGTGGAACTTGATACATTGTTGAAAGATGAACTAATATGTCAGTATGTTCCAGCCATGCCGTATGTGGTGTGATTCCTAAGTACACCCACAAATTGGATCTAGTTGATCAAAAGGTTTCCTCCATCTCGTAGTCACTTTCCCCCGGATACAATCCGTGAAAAAGTGAAACGACCCTAGCCTCCACACTATCTAATACATTGGTCTTCATGCAGTTTGGAGGGATACAATCTTCTAACTTTAACTGGACCTCTTCCTTTGATGTTATTCCCCCCCCGGGGGAGGGCTACGCACCGGTCAACATTCAACACGCCTACTTTCTCGGCATGTCACCCTGCATATGCCTCACTTTTGTAACATCCATTTTCTTCCAGGACATAAACTTCCAAGCTATAACCAAGTCTTTACGCTGAACCAAGCTGAGACCCTCACGAAACTCTCTTCACTGTTATGATTACGAATGAGGCTGGCGTCTGGCGATGAATAAATTGGTAAGGCAAGCTTCTAGCATTGTCTATCCTGCATAATAACAAAAAGCTAATTTTTTCCTCTTTTTTTTTGGGAAAAGAATTAATAAGCTTTTACATTTGTTCTGCTGCGCTTATTGATAACTGGTAGGCAATTGGGGTTAGAAGGAAACAAAAGTTTATACCGATGAGCCAACGAGCACGTTTTGAGAGAGTCGAAATTACCATTTTTTTCCAGCAAATCATCATACCCTTATAGGCTGTTCTGCCTTGTACATGACTTACGATTGGTTATATCTTTCAAAGTGGGCGATAATTGAGACTCTAGTACTTTTTGTCATGTTTGCCCTACTAAGAAGGGAGTAGATGCCCTGGCTACCAGCTCTCTAACGCATTGACTGTCTGCGAGAAACCCACATTTGGGTCTGTGAGTCATTCTAGACTCGGAGTACATGGGCCAGAGACCTGATACAATATCTGCAACACTATGCTGACTTTGTGGAGCATCTCCGGCTGTCAACATCTCCATGATTTTCGCCTCCCCTGACCCTGCATTTTGCCACGCCTACATTCGCGTTTTGCTCCTCCCATAACCGAAACTCAACCAACGCTGCCCAAATGACTTTACTGCTTGGCTGGAATAGCGACATCATATGTAATCTCACCCACGCGTCAGGGAAACCGGTTGAATTAAGATAGTGGGTTGCAGGATTAGTCCGGCCCGCTGCGATGGCCTCCCCATGCGCTATAATTGGCCGGGGCGACTCCTCTGGCCACGCAGTAGTAGTCGGCTAGCTCCTGGGCCGTGATTCCAGCCATCTGTATCAGAATTAATGGGTGGTTTGGCACTTCACAGAATATCAGGTTTAAGTTCAGCCCAATGCAACGCCACTTAATAGTATCCCAGCTGTCTCCTCTCGCGATGCTCCTTAGAATTGTTGTGTGCAGCCTGCCAACAGAATCCGAGGATCGGATCAATGTACCAACCTGTAAAGGTCGGCTTGTACTTTCTAGTGGAGTTATAGTCCGATAAGATATTAAGGCGTCATTTCTGAGTTTCTTGTGGTGCCCGGCGGTTGGAGTGCTGTCAGTTTTACTTTTCACACTTTGTTAACATATCCCTTCCGCATATCAAATAAAAGGGCAATAGGATACAAGGCTTCGCTCCACCCAACTGTCACACATGTATAGTATCCAAAGCTAGCTGTGCAGCTAACCTGACCATGTCCTCACTGGTAGACCCTGTGAATGCCACCACTATTCTGTTCACTGCTTTATCATTAGCTGCTTTGTGCCCGTGGCTATTCGCCCGCGTCTTTCTTATTAGGACGGTTGGTCTGGATGACTGTAAGTTATAATTTTATCCAGCTCTTCACTAGTTATATTAATGTCTGGTACCTTGCAGGTTTGATCGTTGTTGCCTGGGTAAAATTGATTCACAATTTTTCGTTTACTCTGGATATCCAGTCCAGGCTCATCCAAATCCCATTAGCTGCTTTCATGTGCCTATACGGTGTGCACCATTCTCTGCATGTCAATTGGGGTCAGACTAGATAGGTCTATTGCACTTAACACTGAATAGCAATGCGGCATGCCGCTGGAGAGTGTCTAATTGAGGGGGTCTTGGAGAATCTAGGAGCGTTTTCAGTGGTCTGTAGCTTCTTTTTGATCATCTTCTCGATTGGAGATACTCACTCCTCTCCAGGACTTGTGGCTGAGCGGTGTGCTTTACCCGGCCAGTGTAGGATTCATCAAAGCTTCCATCTGCTGGTTCTACACTCGGCTTGGGCACGAGACCTTAAAACGAGCTTCATACTGCATGGTCGGATTTATCGTTGCACAAACGATAGCATTTTCTCTGAGCTCAGCATTTCATTGCCCAACGTCTAAATTGACTCATAATCCTGTATATCTATTATCGTGCTCGGAAAGCGTTGGGGCCTTTATGCTCGCTACCGGCACGCTCACGATTTTGACCGACATACTCACCTAGGCTCTGCCAATCCCGGTGATCCTGAAGCTCCAGATGCCATCCAAGCAGAAGGTCTACATCTTATTCATTCTTGGCCTTGGTTTAATGTGAGCATCCATAGCCATGCATATACCCACCGCCCCATCCTAACCTTTCAGTGCTTGTGTTGCCTCAATTGTTCGACTCGTCTACAGTGCACATCTCATACAGGTCCCACTGGACGCGAATGCTATCGCGGGTACATTATACTGGTCCTCCATTGGAATGAACCTTGGCATCTTTGCCGCCTGCTTCCCCTCGTTCAAGGCCATCGCATCCCGCCTCTTCGCGCAGCTCATCGGGGAATACCCCTCCAACGAGCTCCAGATGCCCTTGGCTGGTGGTGCCAGTTACGAGGATCGTCCTCCGAGGTTCTTAAGGCGCCCGTGGCACACCATTGGGATGAGTGTTTTGTATAGCCGGAACAGTGACATGGGCTCGCCTATCGACTAGACCCAGAGTCAGGAGAGGATTCGTGGCCCTAAGGTGCGATTCTACCCCAGGTAGAATTCAAGATGAAAGATAAACGGAGTCAACACAGCATTGAAGGCCGGCCTTGGTGACTTAGCGAGCCTAAATGAGTTTATCATGATTTTGTTTGCAAGATTTATTAGGGGCGTTTTTACTATACCGCAATTATGATTTCAGTGCTTAATATAATCTGTATAATACTCATACTATCATCTTAACAGAACGCATGATGCAGTAGTCCTATGATACGGCATAAAGAAGAAAGGCTTGGCAACTAATATATAATCAAAAGACAGTATTGTATCCAATGTATTATTCACCTATAATTTATACACACATCCTTCCCTCAATATCCTTCCAGCTCATAACTGGCACACATAGAAGGCCCCGCGCCCTTGAAATTATTTTGCTTAATAGGAACAGAGGCATAATACTAGGTGTAGTCATCACATTTTTCGTCTTATACCTTTTCTTTCTGCGAGACGGTCGGATCTTACCTCAAAACTCCCATTGCTGCTCAAGCATCCGACCTCCACAGTACCCTTCCAATCCAACGTCCCATTGCCATTCTTACTGATAAACTCGTCAGCTAAGAGGCCATATCCCTTAGTAGCAGCTCGGGAATAGTCCTCCTCCTTCAAGTATCCCTTCTGGGTCCCAATTATCCTCGACCAACAGATGCCAGCGCAGATACCATCACCTTATTCCAAGCGATGATTTATTACAGAGCTCAAAGCCCAACAAATAGAAGTTAAGAAGGTGCGCCGGAGATGGCAGGACAGATGTAGCACCCTGGGGGCTGTCCATCCAGTAACCATGGCCCTCTTCCAAGATATGCGACAGAACGGCGGGAATGGAAACACCTATGGACATATCTTCGGGTAATAATCACCGACATCTTCACGAAATCAGTGGGACTGGGCTAATACCCCAGTCAATGGAAACGGGCGCGGATCGTCGTGCTGGACGATCCTAATTATTATAGGTCAAGCTCTTAATATTTAATCCTCTATATTAGTATAGACTGCCAAGCTATGTATAAATCTGTGAGTGGAACACATACATCCACCCCCCTTTTATTCTATCTCATCCTTCCACTCAGCTAACCCTAAAGTAAACAGCAATGAACATTTTGCACCACTCCAATGGTGATTCAAAGCACGTGGGTGGTGACCATCTCACACAAGACGCCTGATCCAGTCCGATCGCGCTCTTGCCGCAGCCTTCGAAATAAAAGCTTCGGGTATAAGCATGTCCGATGTATGGAATGCACCAGGCCACACATGCAATTCCACTGCTACCGCAGAGGCGAGAAGGCGTAATGCATAAGCAGTGTCCTCGTCCCGAAATATCTCGGTCGAGCCGACATCGATATATGCCGAAGGCAGGTTGGAGAGGTCGTTTGCACGCCCGGGAGCAGTGTAGATACTGACATTCTCATTTGGGACCTGCCTTCCACCAAGGACACACTCCCAAGCTAACTGGTTTTTTGCTAGGGTCCATGGGCCCTGATTGCAAAATTCCTTCGATGATTGTGTCAAATTGCGGTCATCCAACATGGGACAGAGAAGCATTTGGGCCAGCACCTCAGGTCCACCACGATCTCGCGCGAGAAGAACAGTTCCAGCCGCAAGCCCCCCGCCCGAGGACTGGCCACCGACAATGATCCTATGCGGATCAATACCGAGTAAGGCTGCATTCCGGCTGATCCACTCAAGGCTTGCATAGCAGTCCTCCACCGCAGCCGGCGCGAGGTTCTCAGGGGCAAGCCTATACTCGACTAGCACGCAGATTAAACCGTATTCCATCACCCATGCCGCTGGAATATTTGCCCCCGAAAATCGTGTCCCCATAATCATTCCGCCTGCATGAAAGAATAGGATACACGGCTCCGTCTGCTGCTGGCCAATGGAGGACCGGAGTATGGAGATCACTATATTCCCACGAGGACCAGGTATAGTTCGCTCTTCGTGAGATATGGACGGAAAGGCAGCCAAGAGGGAAGCAGCAGTGGATGTGGCCCCTGCCATCTGGCGTATAATTGAAAGATTTTCACGCGTGAAAGTCGCCGGAAGGGATAGCTTAGACAAAGCTACAGCCAGCTCTGGATCCAGAGCGCCTGTGGATGCTGGTGGAGACATTTTGTTGTTTCAAAGAGCTGATGCTGGAAGCAACAACCGTAAAAATGTAGATACAAGACTAACTCGTCAGCTGTATGGCAGTACAAGTCCAGTAGGGGAGGGGTTCGTTCATATGCTAAACCGTGCCATGTCAAGCAGCTCATGCTTTGTGCCCGTGGAATGCAGCCCCTCTCCAAGGGATACACATCTTGAATTACCATGTGAAATATGTATATTAACATTCTTGTTCTGCCTTGTGCATCCTTGTGCATCAGGTACAAAGAGCCCAGTCGGGCGATAACTTGGAATTTACTACAGTAATTAAGAGACGGCGTAGGATATCGCAGCAGTGAATTATAGGTACTATACTGAACATCACCCCCCAGACATGGAAAATATTCATTGATTCATGGCCTAGCGTAATGACACCATCTGGTCTTATGAACTGATAAGTACCATATTCCTTGATGGGGCTCCAATTTTATTTCGAAGAGGCTTACCACTGGCTAAGTGCACCTACGATGAGGGTTTCAGGTTGACCATAATGGTTTTTGGTTCAGTAAATTCCTCCAGCGCATTCCTGCCACATTCCCGGCCCTGGCCACTCTGCTTGCAGCCCCCAAAAGGTGTCTGGAAGAAGTTCAGACTCACGCAGTTAATTCCCACCATGCCGGACTCAAACTCCTCTGCAACGCGCATTGCTTTGCATATATCCTTCGTGAATACCCCAGCCATAAGCCCATAATCTGTGGCATTCGCCTTGTAAATGGCCTCTTCCTCCGTCTGAAAGGAGTTAACAATTGCAACAGGGCCGAATATCTCTTCCTGGTACAGTCTGGAGTCCGGCTGAACACTCACGAAAGCTGTCGGTTCGAGGAAATATCCTTTTTCACCAACCCGCTTACCACCGGTTAATAGCGTCGCCTGCGCTTCTTGGAGCCCCTCGTTGATAAAGCCAGTTACCCTGTTGAACTGCGCCTCATCGACTAAGGGACCCATTGACGTCGTCTCGGCAGCTGGATCTCCAATAGCCTGGGCTCGAGCTTCAAGCGCCGCTTTATATCTCTCTAGGAAGCGGTCGAGAATTCCCTCTTGCACGTACACCCTGGATGCAGCGATACACATCTGCCCGGAGTTCACGGTGATCGCCTTCACGCACCAGGCTACCGCATTGTCCAAGTCACAGTCGTTGAACACTACTGCTGGAGATTTGCCTCCAAGCTCGAGCGTCACTCGTTTCAGATTCGACTCTGCTGCCATCCGTTGGACTTTCTTCCCCGTCTCCACGGAACCAGTGAAACTAATCATACGAATTTTCATATGATTTGCAAGCAGGGCCCCAGTTGATCCGTCGCCTGGGAGGATCTGAAACACGCCAGGGGGAAATCCCGCTTCCCGGATCAGCACGCCCAGCGCCATGGCAGAGAACGGTGTCTTTTCGGATGGTTTCAGGATGAAGCAGTTCCCCGTGGCCAGGGCAGGGGCCGCTTTCACCCCCATGATCCCAATCGGTCCGTTCCAGGGCACGATGCCGGCTGTGACTCCCAGCGGCTCGTGGCGAGTAATTAACAGGAAGCCGTTCTCCGCCGGAAAGGCCTCGCCGGCGAATTTGTCGATCCAGCCGGCGTAGTATCTAAAGGCCTCAGCGCCTCTCTTGATCTCCGTTTCCCCGAAGGATTTGTATGGAGCTCCTAGGGTCAAGCGGCTCAAGTGTCCGAGAGTCTCTGCGTATTGATCGATGAGCGAAGCGAAGCGCATTAACATATCGCGGCGTGCGGAACCAGGGACCATTTTCCAGCTGTGGTGTGCTTCTTGTGCGTAGGCCACAGCTGCGTCTACATCTTCTGCCCCGCAGACTGGAACCTTGTCACAAACGAGGGTGCCATCGACAGGGTTTGAAACCGACATGGTTTGCTGGCTCTTTGCGGGAACATATTCGTTGTTCAGAAATATCTGGGTGGGGAGGTTGCTAGCAGAGAAAGGAAAAGCCATTTCTACGGATCTTTGATATTGTTGAAATTGAACTTTGCTGGCATTGAGACTTCTTCTACTGTCTTCTTGGTAATTCCTTTATATATGGCCAAGGTGGGTACCAAGGGGTGAGTTCGGGGGTCCAGCAATTTAGTACATTGAGGAACACATAATGCTAAGGTATCCGGAGCAAGGATTCAGGACACCAGTGGTAGACGTACCACAGCCCTTGCGTTGAGAATGTTCGACCTAATCGTTGGCAGATGGCCGATTTCGATTCCGATTCCGAAGGCTGCATGGATGGATTCATGATTAATCCTCCTCATGATAATGGTAACACGTCTCCAATTATGTTACAAACATGCTGGTTATCCTTGAGTGCAATTACAGTCTGAAGTGCAGGTCGATTCCCACCGAAAGCGTACCATTTCTAGCTCCAGGAAAGGAAAATTGCGGCTACTTCGCATGGCTTTGAAGGAGGATGCTCTACGGATGCACAGTACCAGTTTCGGTCACAATAATCGCTGAACACCAAATAACTGAAATGAGATTTCATCGTATCACTGCTAGACACCCGAATGCGTTGTATAGTATTTTGTATGACATAATTTATGCAACCGGTGCGAGTTTCGCTAAATCAATATCTGGCTCTCGGGACTTGATCAAAATTACCACTGACTTATCCAACAGCAAGTCTGGGCCCATGGGTATGGATGAAGGCCGCTTTTGCCCCTCTGGTAGCTTCCAATCATACTTGAATAGCAGATGAGCGAGCAAAATTTTAATGAGATTTGCCGCAATGAATCGTCCCGGACAGGCGTGCTCCCCATATCCGAAGCCCATTTGCTCCGGAGTTGGTGTCGTGAGCTGATGGCGTGTCTCTTCGCCAGGCTGGTCGCGCATCTTCATAAACCTATACCCATCGAAGACCTCTGGGTCAGAGTAGATTGTTGGATCCTTCCTCCAGTGTGACGAAACCATGAGGTTAGCCCTCCGGGGAATAACGACGCCATTAGGAAGCTTGATATCCCTCGTGGCCACGCGATGCATAGATGCTTGACGACCAGGGTCAGTTGGGTGACCCACAAGTGAGGGAACATGTAGCAAAAATGGGGACTGACCAGTTTCTCCCGGGTTCAGACGCTGTGTCTCCTTGATCACGCTATCCATTAACTTCAATTTGGCTAAACTGGACTGCTTCAAACATCCATCTTCCTCCAATACCGCTCTGATCTCCTCACGAAGTGGCTCCATATACTCCGGATATGCGGCCAGGTCGACCATCGTGTTGACGAAGAGCTGTCCTGTGGTATGTGTTGACACCAATGAGAGTCCCACCTGAATGACCGCTACATCCCACTCTCGACCCGCGGCAGCCTCCCGAAACCAATCCAGGGAGTCCTCAAATCCGGTGCTCGGGTGGTATTCTGGGTCCTGTTTTCGTTTCTCTAGTTCGTGGAAGATGATCTTGCGGGCAGCCCGGAGATGTGCTCGTGCCTTTGCAGGCGCTGGGTGGAAGCGCAGCGCCAGCGGCCGCAAAAAGGACGGCCAGAAGCGAAGCACTTGGACCGCAGCATGGACGTCCATTGTGTAGTTGACGGCAATATTTAGCCAGGCTTTGCTGCGTGAGATACGGTCGCCGAGGAAGTTGTAGGCGGCCAACATGGCAATCGTCGGCGTGCCCATGCAGTTTATGTAGTATGGCTCCCATTCTGCACCCCACACAATGTTTAGTTCTCAGTGTCTGGTAAAGGGGGTGCGGATTTTGCTATGGTTTCGTGTGGGGATTAGCGGCTGAACTCACCCTCGGACGGAGGAAACTGCTCGTTCACTATCTCAGCGGCTTTCCTGGACAATGGGCCGACGAGTTTATCTGGTAAGTAGGCATTTAGTGGATGGTGCCGTTCCAACTGATCTGTGCAGAATTCTCGGGATGCCCCTACTTGTCGATTGTGTCAATTTACCCTTGACAACATCTATGAACACATTGTCGTGCGAGACGACGCTAAACCCTTGAAACCCATCATGATCGGAGAAGAACACCTAGTTGAATGAGCACACTTATCCCGTTTTTCAGGTTTGCCCGGCCGTAACCGATTAAGCGCGGAGAGCACGCACCTGTTTGACATTCTCGACAAAGCTAAGATCCGGATGATTTTTGATGCTGTCTGCCAAACTTGGATCTAGAATCAACATGGGCGCGATTCCCGTCATCACCTGGAACACCTTGTAGCCCTGCCGCCATGGATTTGTGAGAATTTGTTGTAACGTTGTACATGATACACGCCAACCCTGGTCTGTGCAAGGGCCACTTGAAAAATGAAAGGGGGAGATAGAAGCACTCAACCTGCTGACAACCGTGTATAATTAGCTCCTCGGCCGATCTTGCCCATCGTGCTCTAGCAGGCCCGTTGAAAAACTCCCATGGGTTCTTCCCAACTAGAGGAAACTGGCGATAGCAGAACTCATCCGCAAGCGTGGGCCACGAGACCGCGAGTAGAACTGCTACAAGAGTGATCGCACCTCCCGAAAGAAGGTACTCACTATCGATGTCTGTTACGGCTGTCAGGATGCCCATACTGATATGTGAGATGTCCCCCCTGGTAAGGTATTAGTGATGTTGAAAAATCTTAGATGATGTTATTCCAAAACAAACTTGTGTTTGCTGTTGGCACCAGTGAGTTAGAGCTTTTAAGGCGATGGATTAACCACGAGGTGACTTGACCTTACAAAATGGAGAAGTCCGCCGCCCTGCCATAGATCAATAAATCAAGGTCGCCGATCAAGGCAAGGATGGCTTTGCTGTACGTTTAGCCAGTTATGCCGTGCTGAAGCCCGAGACATGCGAGACCGATCCGTCCTCCCTGCCGGCATTCGTCGCTCAGGATATGGGATCACCGACAGTCGGGAAGGATGCGCATATGCCACTATTCGTCCTTGCATTATCTGGCCAAATATGCGGCCACCAGCGTTTAAGGGTGGCTCTGTGGTGGCCCCCTTGCTGAGTGTAGGAAACAAGGGATGAGGACAAGAAGTACGTACTTTCTTGTTCCTTTCTCAACAGGAATTATTATCTGGCCGTAATGAGAATAGTCCATCACGCCAATGGGGCCACTCCTATGTGTCCTGTGCAAAAAGGGCGGATATGAATTGTTCAACACCTGTGCTGCATGCATTTCCTAGAGAATGTCAAAGAATTCCGTGCTAGCTATTAGAGTTACGGTGTTTACTGATGATGATAACTCTAAGGACGGGTCTAAGGAACAGAAAATATAATTCCGAAATCTATATCACTAAAAGGGCCATTCACCTTGCTTGCTACTCTGCAGATTGTCGTCCCCCATCAAGGCATGGAACTGCATGCTCCAAGGAGTAGAGTATAACTTCATGGTGGGGATATTGTAGTCGGACGAATAACTCCGCAGTAGACAGATGAAACATATCTCCCAACGCAAAAGGCGAAATGACAGCAGGCTGGGTATATTTCATCTAGAGTCGGCCCAGCATATCGAACTCGTGAATGTCCATTGCAGTATCTATTGTATACACATGTTAGCTGATATATCCTGACCATCTGGTAACTGCCAACGTCAATCTACTGACCGCTGTCTAACGTAAAAAACCCGCTCGGCTCGAGGCTCGTGTCCTCGAGCGAAAACCTGTCTTCCAGCACCACGGGAGACGGTACAGTACACGAAATGCCCCCTTCTGCACCGGAGGCAGAATTTACGGCCTCACAAGTGTCATTCGCTCCGACAGTGGGCATGTCGCCAGGGTTCCAGGGAGACTGATACGTGAGGCTTGAAGGTGGCCGGGGCGACGGCAGTTCGCTTAGGTTCACTGTCGACCCGGGTGTAAAAGGATAGTTCTTTGAGTTTGCACAAGACAAACAACCCGTTGTAGTCTCCTTAGTCCCATTGGTTTGGACCTTCATGCTCGCGGAGTTCTCCTGGTTTTCTCTCAGTTTCGCCCGCAGCTTTAGTAGGGCCTTGATACACTGCGGTCCAGGCCACTCGCCCGAGGATGAGGCAAACGCCTCTATAAGGTCGTCCAACTGCCTGTCGAGCTGGAGCTCTCTTGTTCGTACCGAGTAATACCAGCCGGCTGAACAGTTACGAGACAAGCTTATTGTGCGGTTGACCAGGATAACGGCCGCATGCATAACGCGCAGATGCAGAAAGGTCGGCAGCGCCTCCAGAGCTATGTTCTGGGAAAGGGTCACGAAGTCCAGTAGCACCGCAGCTGCTAGGTCTATACAGACAGAGAGAATTGGGTAGGGCTGCGATGCCAAGCAGGGTGTCCTCGGCCCGTGAGGCATTTCGGCTCTCGCCATCCTATCGCCCGGCACGGCCGGAAGGTCACCCCCCTCTTCCAGAGCAGCCTCATAGACAAACAGGTCAAGGGCGTGATGGAGAATGTTCTGGAAAGATGCATTGTCTGGCATTTCTGCAGCGGTCAATTAGTATAAAGCTATGAAGTTTCGCGAGAGATCTGCTGCCAATACCGGATGAGTAGTTCTGTTGCTTCTGCAGGCATATTTGTTGCTGATAAGCTTGTAAGGCATAGGCTAGATTTACACGAGGTTGAGGGCTCCGTGGTGTGCTCCGTAGAAGCTGACCATACTCCATTGCGAGCTGCTGCAAGCGCGTATAGTGGCAGAAAGCCGCGTCCGAGTTTAAGGCGTGCGGGGAATTTTCCAGAGCCTCGAGACATTCCTCCATATAAGGACCCCAGGAAATTTGACTTGCCTCCGCCGTTCTCATGGAAAGACTGGGTACCATATCAGCTTGCACCTGTGCTGCAGAACCGGAGAATACTTCTCTCGTCCAGGGTCAACTCACTTCACACAGATATGGTAGCAGGCCAGCCAAGTTCGTCGGGCCATTAGGGTAGGTCTGCTGCCCGTTATTTTATCGGGCTCGTTTGATCGCCCAGCTCCGATGCATGTGGCCATACTGATAGCGACATGGCTCAACTGCTGAAGATCCATGACCTCCCGCTCGGAGGAGCTTACCGGTGCATACCACAAAGCTGCGATGACAACGGCCTGCACCAGTCCTAAATTGTAAGTGTTGCGGCGCAGGTAACAATGCTGGATGACCTGGAAGAGCAACTCGTTCAGCCGACGTTGTGTTTCTGCGCCGTGGATCCGGGCCACGGTAACAGCCGCTAAGTATACAATGGGGCTCGACGACCGAACGGCTTGCGCCTGGGTTCCTGGCTCGAAGACGACCGCTGGGAAAGCGGGAACCAGCTGGGAGCAGTAATAACGAAATCTCCTCTCAGCCTTGTCCGTGTCGATGATCCGAGACAAGCCCTGTTCGATCCGGGCCACAAGAGCTCTCCCGGTGTCTCTATCAATCTCTACGGCGACTCAGTCAGGCGTCCATACCATACGCTTCCCCCGGGTCCACGGGCCATTGCCACACCGAACAGACATACCGTGGATGGACTGAGCCGTCAAGGGGAGATCTAGACTGGTCAATGACTTGTATGTAAAGCTCTCAAACATCCCATCCGTGTCGCTGAGAGGGAAATTGATATTAATCTCCGCGGTGTAGTCCCTTCGGCACTGGTCGAGACCATAATTATGTCCATCGCTTTGCTCCCTACCTGGTGTTCCACCTCCTCGGGCGGGCTCGACTCCCATTCTGTTGGAAAGTCGACGGACGCTATCCTCAAGAACCGATATTTGGCGGTGGTACGGGGTTCTCCTATGATGAGGTCGGTTTCGAGCTGCAGGCACGCATATCCTCCACGCTTTGGCACATCGCGTGCAAGGCTGGTCGGGATTGGGCTTATCACATCGCACTTTTGACAGACGGCAAGCCTCACAGGCACGCGTGCGGGCTCCATCAGAACTGAAACCATCGGTGGTACTGTGGCCTGATTAGACCCCAAGATAAAAGAGCATCTTATGTTCCATTCTTGGAGGACAAGGCCTTGTTGATACAGGGACTCACCACTTTTGCCGACGGCCGGAAGGCTGACTACGACTGTTCTGGAGCTCCATCGCGCTATGCAAATTCGGTGGGAAAGAAACGAGGCTGGAATAGGATTGAAATCATTTTTAGTATAGGCAGCTGTATCTACTAACAAGCATGTGAGAAGACAATACTCCTCTATTATTTAATTCCGACTTCAATAGCCTTACTTTTCGTTCCCGCCATTTGCCTCCAACATCAGGACTGCATAGGTGATCTTCACACAGACGCAGCAACCCTAACTGACCTAAAGATACGGAATGCTGACCGTTCCTAACCACGAGCGGTATAGTCGCCTGCCGCCTGCCGAAAATAGATGAAGCGTGCAATCTACGAGCCCTGGGAGCCAATGCCTTGATTCAAATTACGCATCGCGATATGGTACGCGTCTGAGCACATGAATCAGATCAATTTTACAGTTACAGCTGAGCGAGCAAGGTACAAACTGGGAAGGTGGATCTATTGCACTTTTCGTACTGATGCCAGCCGCAGGCATCGAATCCTCGGTGTATTTGTGTGTTGGTTTTCCCCTTACGCCAACGGGCATGAGATACCCTACTGGACGGGCGATGCATGCTTCCTGATCCCCTTTCAAGATAAAATGTACGTCTGGCATTCATTCCCTGTGATTAACTCACTCCTCGCCTGCAAATTCATGTCTATGCCTACGGAACAAAAATCCCTCCACTACATTCTAATCCTCCTCTCGATTTTCCCCGCTTTTCACGATTTATTGCAGCACACCCTTCTTGTACACCGCCAGAGGGAGCGATGCCGTTGGCTTACTTCTGGCTGCATGCTCTCGGCCGTAACCGGATTAAAAGTGGGACTTTTTGCCAGCCCAAGTAAATGTTTTGATGATGCCAGTTCTCGTAGCCGGGAACACTTTCAAAGTCGAAATTCCATATCAGGCGTGCAATGGTCAACCGCAGCTCAATCCAGGCCAAACTAGGGTAAGGTAACAAATTAGCTTGTCGTGTGATGTTTTCCGGTCCCTTGAACATGCTCATTAGGGTTACGTACTTGCGACCAATGCAGCCCCGAGGGCCGTAGCTAAATGCCTGTAAGGCCTCCCGGCGATCCGAGGCAAATTCGGGATCGTGTAGCCAGCGCTCTGGACAGTAGTCATATGGCCGACGGAAGTACTTTTCCGTGTGGTACATGACCACCTGGGTGAGGGATACGGTTGTCTGATACAATAGCATATGCAATGTTACAGTCTGATTGATTGCGAGACCCATCGAGTACAGGGCAGCAAAGGAACGGGCGAGACTCACATCTTTAGGAACGAAACGGCCGGCCAAATAATCATCCATGTTGGTCCGTCGAGGTAGGTGCGCCGGAGTTGGGGGATAGCGTCTCATGCCTTCGGTGAGGCAAGCGGTCAAGTACTCCAGTTCATTGACGGCCGCCAGGGTTATTTCACTCTCGGAGTGAAACCGTGATCGGACTTCATGACACAGCTTGTCGTAGCATCGGCGATTCTGAGCCAGGAAATGGGTGGTGCCCGCCAGAACATTCGCCGTAGTATCGCTGCCGGCCACCACAACGGTGGCGCAGTTCTGGATAAACTCGGCCTCAGACACTCCGCTGTCTGGCTTGGTGAGTCGGTCCAACAGATCAGCGCGTGGCACCTTGGACTTGAGGCGAGCCAGCGCCTTCTCCCGGGTCATTCTCATGTGGTTCGTCCGGTGACGAGTCAGGTGGCTTGGAATAAAGAACCGAAGGAAGGGCCGTAGAAAGCGAGGATAATAGAGCAGACAGCGAAGGAAGGCACTCAGCTTGATATTGTCAAACACAATACTGATCCAGTAGTGGTACTGTGAGGTCTGCAGACATCCAAAAGTACTCCCAAAGGCAAGGTCACCTATCACGTCGAAGGTGAGGAACTAGGGAGGGTGACGACTGATTAGCCTGATTGATTCCTAAGGTGCACCCAGGTAGCCTGTCTCAAGCGCTGTTTATTTACATTGTACCACTTGACTATGTCCACCGGTTCACCAGTCCGACTTATCTCATGTAGTCGCTTGAAGAACATATCACCGTACTGCTTGATGATCGGCACCTGTTCACGTAACGATCGGTCGGAGAATCCATGGGCCATCAACCGCCGAAGCTCCCCGTGACGCTTTGTCGGCGCGCCGACGATACTGAGGCGGCCGGAAGAGGTGACACTGTAGAAGACCGGATCCTTATCAAATTCGCCTTTGCCCTGTCGGTAGCCATAGATGTCGTTCCATGCGGCTGGGTCATTGAATGAGAGCTCATCGGGTGCAATGCGGACAACATCTCCGTACTTTGCGTGGACTTTGCCGATCTCAAAGGATACTTTGCCTGACAGCAGCTTTCGGCAGTACCAGATGCGCGTTGCGCGTGCTTCCAATGGGCCGGCGAAATGGCGCAATGGATGGAAGAAAAGATTGTATATCACCCATGCCATCGAGTAAAGCAGGACCTGTGATCAAACTGCCATGTGAGTGTGTCAATACTGCCGGCAGTAGAGCCAATCTGGACGTACCAAGCAAGCAATAAACCCCAGCCATAGGAACCACGGCATTGCCTGAACAGATTGAGGCAAACTCTCTGCGAGGGGTATCATTGCTGGACGGCGGAGGGTACTGCTTCGCTCAGCATCGAGCAGAAATCACTTACAGCGCGCTTTAAAGCATCTTTAGAGTAGCTATAAAATCTCAAAGACTGCCGAGTCGCCCAAGAACCTGTTCCTCATCCACAAAGCTACTCCTTGCTTAGGCAAATCCTCGGCCTACCGTTTAGTTGATCCATCGGACCGATTAGGATCGATAAGTCTTACAAGCCGCGCTTCGCACATATCATGGATGCCCAAGTGCACGGCAGCTCCCAACGACGCAAGGAGTCCCCGTTGAGGAAGAAACTGTTCAGGGTAATTTTCATCGTGCCATTCTCCAACTCATCCGACCTTTCCTCACTCTGTGCGAAACTTTTATTACCACAATGCTCATCGACGATATTCTGGGATATTCGCAACGAAGCTACATCCTGTTCTTGGGGTTGGTTGCGATCTGTATCTTTCTCAAATTCAGGTACCAGAGGCGGCGAGTTCGCTTGGATGTTCCAATTCTACGAATCAGCCCGCTCCCAGGCAAACAGGGAGAGCAAGAGGATCTCAAAGCGTTCGAGAGAAATTCACCCGAAGTTATTCAATGCGGCTATGAGCAGGTCGGTCACTCAATACACCATTCCCAGGGCTACTGCTAATACATCCACATAGTATTCGAAGAAAGGGAAAAACTTCATCCTGCGTACTCCTCATGGCCTCTGTTTCATGGTTGCCCCACGTTTTATTGAAGATATTCGCAAAGCCCCAGTGTCACACCTCTCCGCCATGGCCTCCAACAACGATGTTTTACAAGTAAAATATACTCTACATCCCGTTCTGGACTATGATTGGTACGAGTTCAGTGTCATACACGCCAATTTGACCCGAAATCTCGGTTAGCCTGATCCATCCTCGCATTACTTCTGCAGAGTCGCCAATTGTCTAACCATCTTGCAGCGACCAATTTACCAGAAGTGGCGGATCAGGTCCAAAGCTGCTGGAATCATCTTTTGGGCGCTCCCTCGGGTAGGTGACAAAATCCCAGAAGTAGGAAGTCCTGGGTCCCGGTTGACTGATGCACAGGTGCCGCTTGGACGGCGGTCCATATGTGGCCCGTATGTTTGCGGATCGTCACTCAGACGACGAACCGTAGCTTGTTCGGTAAAGAGATAGCAAATAGCGATGAGTTCACTGAGCTTTCGTCTAGCCTTTCCTACGTTGTCTTTGGAGGTGCCCGCATCATTGACCAATACCCCGGCTGGCTTCGTCCGTTCATCCTCCGCTGGCGGACCGACGTTACGCGGTGCCGGAGCACAGCGAAGCGGCTGTTAGGCCCGTTGTTAAATGAGCGAATACAACATATGCAGAGGATTAACGGTCCAGGGTCCATGGGGCGCTCCAAGGAGGAGGAGAATCCCAATGATGTTGGTGCGTGCTATTGTTATTTTGTCGTATCTACTTTCTGTATTCGTGAAGCTTCCAGTATGCTAAACCCTGGGTTACAGTTCAATGGGTGCTTGAACGAACTCCAAAGCAACAGCTCGACGACATTGACCTCCTTATTGCGCGCATGTTCCATCTTGTGGTCTCGGCCGTTCATACCAGCAGCCAAACCTTCTTAGACTTACTATATGATTTGGCCTTACGCCCGGACGTCATGGAGGAGCTTCAGCAAGAGATCTACATGGAGTTAACGAGGGAAGGCGGATGGTCGATGAGCGCTTTTAATCGAATGACCAAGCTGGATAGTTTCATCAAGGAGAGCGCTCGTTTCCGGCCATTTGTGAGTTGTTAGTTCATCTACGACCCTATCGTCACCCCTCTCAAGACAGTACTATATATTCACCTTTGAGTAATCAGGTTCCGTCGAACGAACTGCATTGCAGGACTTCACACTGAGTGACGGAAGCGTCATCCCGAAGGGTGTGCATGTCGCTGTTCCTCACTTGGCTTTGATGTTCGATAAGGATATTTATGGACCAGGCGCCGACCGATTTGATGCGTTCCGCTTTTCCAAATTGCAGAGCGAGACCGATCAGAAACAGGACTTTGTGCACTGCTCTCCAAACTTTCTGCATTTTGGGTGAGTTCCCTCCGTCGTCTAGAGCCGCTGCTGTAACACCGTTGCTGAAGGGTATCAGTTACGGCCGATCTGCCTGTCCTGGGCGTTTCTTTGCCTCCATGGAGATGAAACTGCTGCTCTGTTATGTCCTGTCGGTTTACGACATTCGGTATCCCGCCGGGCAGCCCAA
Source organism: Aspergillus leporis (assembly GCA_009176345.1). NCBI lineage: Eukaryota > Fungi > Ascomycota > Eurotiomycetes > Eurotiales > Aspergillaceae > Aspergillus > Aspergillus leporis. The sequence goes on along the minus strand of ML732188.1, from coordinate 158,363 downwards.
GCCGCAACCCAGCTGGTATGGATGGTTTCGAACGGCAGACCAGTCCGTGAAGCTGGAGTGGAGAATGAAAGAGAGTCCCATGTTTTGGCAACCCAAGCTCTAGACTTCGACTGATGCAGTTCTAAATGAAACCAGTTAGCTAGGAGGGCTTTCTTAGACATTCTTCGGTTTGCTATCGAGGATTTAGGTGTGTCTCTTAGGTCCCGGGCTTCAACAGGTGCTATGGGACAAGGATGGTACGCCAGGGATCAGAAGACCTTGGGTAGCATCGCAGTAAAGTCCGCCATAAGAGCAATTAGTTGATTAGACTAAGTGAGACCTCGGAGTTGGCTCTTCTTCGGTTTTATGTTTGATATCTATTTTATTTGCATCCTGTTATTGACTACATTGAGGTCAAGCGGGTATTCACCGCGTACTCGTTTCGTATCGTACTTATTTTCTTTTTCTTAAACCGCCCTTGACGGAGACGCTTGCTTAGTTTAAGCGGTTGTTATAATCTACTGTTTGTCTTCTTGTAATTGGGATTACTCAGTCCCAATATAAATATCAGGAGCCGATGGAAGGGATAGACAGAAAATGGGAACCTCTACCGCTGTGGGTATATATGATATCCGCGCACACCATACACCTAACATAGCATCACTACATCTTTATCACCCACTCCCCCACACACACAGACTTTCCATCTCTCTATCAATGTATCCTTCAAGTCTGCCCCGTAGCTACCACAACCCCCAAACGCACCACATACAATCGATCCATGGCCGCCACCACCAGAGTATCATTCGCCAGCGCAAAGTTCGCAATCTGCCCTTCGTGCACACCGAACACCTCCTGGGGAAACAGCGCGAGTATTGTTCCTTGAGGGTTCCGAACTACAATGCCTTCCCCCTCCGCCGTCCAGACGCACCCATAATCGTCCACGTGGATCCCATCTGGATAGCCGGACCGCGCGAGGGCAAATACCCGTCGATTGATGGGAAGCATATCCTCGTCGAGATCATAGACGTAAGTGTTCGGCCCAGCGGTGGGCGCATATCCTGCATTGCCTCCCGCAACCCCGCCGGCCGCGATGCCCAGACTATCTGTCACATACAAGGTGCGCTGGTCAGGCGAGACGGCAATTCCGTTGGGAATGGGAATATCTAATCGAGTGATGACGGGCCGGAGGGCTTGCTCGACGGGGTCCCAGCGCCAAACGCCGTTAGGAAGTTGGATTGGACGGTCGATGGGGACCACGGATCCCTCGGGCTCGAGGGAGGTGAAGAAAGTGGTGAAAAACATGTAAGGTCTTCCCGTGCTACTATGGTTGACCCAAACGAGATCGTCGACACAGCTGAACTCCAGTCCGAAGTAGGAGTTAAATATTGTGGACGTTGATAGCGTCACTGGGTTGATCGCCGTCACCCCAGGGGTGGGCGGGATTGCACCGATATATACTCGGTCATCCTGTGCATGATAGACTCCTCCCGCGCCATACTTGATTTGCGGGATGTGTCTGAAGGTGTCGGTAACCAGGTTGTAGGCAGTGATCCAGCCGGGGCTGGGATAACTGCATTTTCGTCAGTATGTGCACTGCGCTTCTCCGTCCTCGCCTCTCCATTTCCCCTCTGTTTAACGCTGGATCGATTCTGTTCTGTTCCAGCCGGACCAGATGAATACATACTTTGCATATGTGCTTGTAAACCATACTTCATGCAAAGCAGGAATGTAGATACCCCCCTCAAAAAAGGCGCCACGTCCCGGCCAGTCTGCTACCAACCGAGCAGATAGGCTACTGCCACAGAAGGGCGCTGTGACGGGTGTGTAGCAGACAACGACAGAACCCTCCTCCCTGGCCAGGAAGCGTTGTATTGTAGGGTCTGAAGTCCAGGTGCCTTCCAGGAAGTTTCCGTTGATAGAGGAAGTAAAGTTATCGGGGAGCAGATATGTCAAAGTTCGCGGGACAGTGGCTGTGATGGCCACACAGGTAAGCATTCCAAAGATGGCGTCTCGGATGAAGGGGGTGAGATGTTCCCAGCGGTAAGCCATGATGGTCGTCAACAATCTGAGGATAGGGATACAGCAAATAGTGTAATTTGGAAATACCAGAATGAGCTTTATCTATCCTTGGGATAATTACGAGAAGTACCTCCTGGGTGTTGAACTAGCGGTGTGAAACGCATGTCTCTGAATCCACCTTCCCTTGCCTTGCATCATTGATATCCATGCTTTTATTCGGGTGAAGTGAGTTTCCTGGCCCGAGGATCTATGCCAAACTATGACCACGATCGTGGGATGGATATCAACGCTTACACTGCGGGCAGAGATGTAGAGCCTAGTCCTGTTACTCTTACGTCTAACTGTTACTTACGGCAGATTCCTTGCTCGAAGGAGATATATCTTTGTTTCATACATTCTAACTTTCTTGATAATCCCTTAAGTAATCCTAAACGCTGCAATATAAAGAAAATATTGTCTGTCGTTCACGCCAAACAAGAAGCAGTATTACGTGCCCTTATGGCTCCAGTCCTCGTCGAGATGCATCTTCCATATCAAGCTAAATTCACAGTTGAGCGCACCACAGGTGTCAACAGTCCCCTCTCCTTAGCGCGGATCAAGGCCTCCATCGTCTGCGCCTGAATATCCGGCAACTCAAGTTTCAAAGCCGCCTGGTAGCGCGATTGTTCCAAGAGTGACTGGATGAGATGACCCCCAATTTTTTGCCGCAACTGTGTTGTGCTACATGGTCGAGGAGCCGCATAATTGCAGGCTGTCCAAATGAAGGGAATGATCTCCAAGGCGGGGTCGTCCTCAAACTTGCCGGGGACGACCTCGTCGATGAGCCGTTGAAGATACGGTCTAAACAAGCGACTCTCCATGTACGCGGCCTGGAGCTTCCACGCTTCGGTGGGCTCAAATAGGGGGGTACCGAAACAGTCAAGCCCGAGCTGGTGCACATTTGCCGTCTCGATCGGCGACAATGATAGACCACGGTTCGACAATGTCGGCAGCGACTCTTCGGGGGATGACACCTTGACTGCTGCAAGCATATATGCCTCCTGCAGCGCTACTGACCGATAGGTCACCTTTTCAATCCACAGATGGGCAGCGGGCCCGGTGCCTGTGCTCGCATTCCGGAGGAACTCCCGGCCATTTCTTAAGGCCCGGTGAATCTGCTCAGCGAGACCTCTGGCGCCGGGAACAATTGAAGCTTTCCATAGCGCTAGGATTGCATAGGCTGTGACTTCTCCGGAATACTCCGGACCCCAGGACCCGTCTGCATTCTGACTGACCAGGAGACGCGACACTACTTGATAAAGAGTGACCAGCAGGGCGTCGGTAATGAAAGTCAGCGGAAGTGCAACGAGTTTATCCTGATCCCAGACGCGGAGCAGAGTGCTGAAGGCTTCCGCAATCAACATCATGGGGTAGAACTCGGACGTATTCTACAGTTTACTCAGTCAGCTTGTGCCTCTAGGAAATCGTGGAATCACGCCCACCCATTTGTCGTAAAGGGCACCGTTCCACCAGGCTTTGCGAATAAATGAAGCTGCCTTGATAATCTGTGGCGTTAATGTTGCAACCTCAGGCTGGTGGAGCAGCGCCATGAGAACATTGCAATTAGCTGATAAACTGGGATTGCGTTCATGCTGGTATGTTTTGAAGTGTGTCTCCCCTTCGAAGGTCTTAAGCAACCCTACATGCGGTGCCGGTTGGCCGAGCAGACTCAAGGTCAGAAGAGCTTTGGCCGTATCGTCGACATCAACCTCCATTCCCTGTGCTGTAAGAGAGCACCGTCAGTCACCTGCGCTTAAAGATACATATAGTAGCAAGAGGGAAGAGGTGCAGGATACCAAAACCTAGCCGACCACCATGTTGATCCATCGCCGCTCGCAGGAATGTCACGATCCGCGCGGCCCGCTCGTGTCCAATATCATGCACAGTCAATCCACCCTCCAGCAGAGTGCTCATAACCTATCCAGAATCAGTACGCCCTAGTCCCACGATTTCCTCAATCTCCAAAGCGAAGTATGGCAGCCACTCACCCAGGTCAACTCGAAATACGTGGACGGAAAGGCACTGGGCATGCCACCGGTGCCTCGCCCACTGCCGGCCAGAAAGACTCGACGCAAGAAGGCCTCCGACTCCTCGTCCCACGCTGATGCATGGGCTAGGCACGCCGCCGTCGAGGAAGGCGAGCCCATGTACCCACCATTAGTCTTGTGGTGGCGAACGCGATCAAAGTCGATTTGTCCAATAAACGCCTCAAGCGAGTGCACTGCAGTCAGCTTGGCTGGTGTGTAGAGATAGGCCGGATCGAAGCGAGCCAACTTGAGCTGGTTGAGTTCCATCAGAGCGTTTCGGCCCGGGAAGTCGAAGGAATAACCCTCCTTGTCCAGCAAAGAGAGCATGCGTGGCACCAGGATTTCAAAGCCCACATGGTCACAGCTCTCGATGTCCCATACGTGTAGCAACTTAGCCAGCGCTTTTGCAGCACTCGTCGCCCGTGCTTGCAGTAGGTCGGAGGAGTATTCAGTCATCTGATAGGGATGGGCCTGATGCGCCTTGAGCGCCAACAGGGAGGCTGCCGTGTTGAGGATGCCGTCGACAGGAGCGGCATATGAAGGCCAGCTACCATCTGTCTGCTGAGTGTCCAGAACATACTTGAAGCACTCCGGGAAGAGCCAGATCTTCTTCCCCTGGCCCGTTGGTTTTGCAACCATGGATACCCAAGCAGTGTCATACACAGCACAGCTCATGAAGCCGAATTCCCCATCTTCCAATGTGAGACGAGACAGCAACTCGTTCATTTGTACTTGATCTACCTGACCCGATCCCATTTTGCGTTCCCGTTGGTTCTGCGGTTTACAGCCAGATTCACGTTCAATATGGATATCCCTCTCCACGTATTTAAGATACTAAATAGCTCTTTCCCTTGTATCTTGGGTGGCATTAGCACCCTGTAGCACCCGTTCCTGGTCGGTAATCATGCATGCTGCAGGCTCCGGTATCCACTCCGATTCCCAGTGATCCAACTCTCCGAGAGTCCGGCTCCCCCTTATTCCGGTAAATGTAGATCAATCCAGTGCACCCAAAGATAAGGTGGAAACCGAGATGGTTATGTTGGCTTTTGTGAAGCTCCCTTCGCTAAGTACCATATCTTTCTATTTTAAAATTGAGTGTCGTGGCCATCAGTGTTCCCCAACAGCGTAGGGGGGTTCATACGCCGCAGAAAAGAGGACCGCTTTACCTAGCCCTCTCCATATCTGCCCCCAATATGAGTCTTTCTCTTCCTTTTATTCATGTGGAGGGGGTGAGCAACTTTAGGAGCTTGGGTGGATACCCAGTCGCCACATGTACACCTGGCAAAAAACCACTTACCACCCGTCAGCATTTCTTCTACCGCAGTGCGGATCTGGTCAAGATAACGGAATCCGGCCGAGCTACGATGCAATCGCTGGGGGTTACAAGCGTGTATGATCTGCGCTCCGTTGGCGAAGGTCAAAGGGCACAGGCCGCACACAACCAGGCAGGCATCACCACAAGATTCAATAGCATAGCTCTAGGGCCCGACATCAAGGTGCACCCAACTCCCATTTTTGCCCACGAGGACTGGAGCCCGGAAGCAGTAGGCGAGCGGTACCTTCGGTATGCCCAGGAGCACGCCCTATCCGGCTCGGGCTATGCAGAGGTCTACCGAGACATGCTAGAACGGGGACACGAGGCCATCCGCGTCGTCCTTCTGCACGTACGAGACCATCCGACCGAGCCCTTTCTCTGTCATTGTAGCGCAGGCAAGGACCGCACGGGTGTCGTCGTCGCCGTGTTGCTAAAGCTGGCCGGATGCGACGATGAGGTGGTGGCACGCGAATATGCGCTCACGGAGCTGGGACTGGCGGCCCGTAAGGAGTTTATCGTGCAGTACCTCTTGCGGAAACCAGAGGTGAAAGGTTCACGGGTGCTCGCCGAGCGAGTAGCCAGTGCGTCTTATTCCAACATGTGGGAGACCCTGCAGATGGTCCGAAGCAAATACGGGAGCATGGCTGGTTATGTGATGAAGTTCTGTAGTCTTACCGAGTCTGATCTGGACAGCATCCAACAGAATCTGACCTGCTCGGATGCGCCGAGTCCGTGGGCCGTATCGATATAGAAACCTAGACTTCATGAAACTAGTTCAAAAGATAAAATTCTAGTTCCCTGTTAGTCCACTTCAGAGTCCACGGGAGTTCTGGAGCTTCATATTGTATGAAAACTGGATGGTAACTTGTATTCTCTTGTAATTATCTGAAAGACATTCAAAACATGATTGTCCTCGGTTGACACAGTTGCCCATCCATCTTCATCAGGTTCTCGCAAACGCCTATTTCCTACGCTTACCAAAGGTTTGATTAGAGATGACCGGGGATTTACTAATACAACACTCGTGGTAGGAGCCGACACATCAACGGTGGCTTGTCCCAAATCACATAACTTCTTTGCCCCTTCAGCCAGTGCTGACTCGGCGCACATATCTCAATGTCAAATCGCCACAAGATCCGCGACATGATCGTTCGCATCTCATGGTAAGCAAGATTACGGCCCAGACAGGCACCTGGTCCAAGCAGAAACGACTGGAAGCAGTCGCGAGCGTCGTGATAGAACGGGGAGCCCGGCTTCCGGGCAGAGGGCAACCACCGCTCCGGGTGGAAGCGGCCACTCTCAAAGAATGCCGTGGGGTTTCGAGTTGTCGCAAGGCGAGCCACGCCAACACCCATCTGTCAGGAGCGGATCAGCATGGCGGATCAAGAGCAACACAACACAGGGACTGCGGAACACATACACCTCCTGGGACCTCGTGTCCGGCAATATGGGTCACTCCGGGAGGGGTGAGCCGGGGCGACAAAAAGGGCACCGGTGGATACATGCGTAGAGTCTCGTCAAAGCACGCTAACAGGTACGGCAGGCGCGAGGAGGCATTCTCAAATGTGATCTCACTTTCACTCTTGAATGTGCTACGAACTTCATGGGTGACCTGCCATGTGGGTGCAATTGGAGGCGGTGTCAGTAAAGACAACACAACGAACCGTGAGGCAGCGTATCAGTAGAAGAAGGAATAGTGGAGACCCCAAATACCTTGCTAAGTGCATCCGGATTCATTGCCAGGAAGTAGGTAAGGCCGGAGAGAACGGTGGCGGTGGTTTCAGACCCAGCCATGATCAACGTGCTGGCGGTGCGGATGATCTCCCCCGTGCTCATCGCCTGGCCGATTCCGGCCTCATCCTTATGCTTGAGGGTGTAGGAGATGAAGTCGCGGCGCTCTTCCAAGACCCCTCGCGCCAAACGGTTCTGTACAGTGGTTCGGCTGTACTCCTTGTGGATCTTTCGCGCCTCGTGCAGATCAGAGGAGGACAGCAGGCCAATGATGAGCTTGGCGCCAGGGTAGGTCGCAAACGAGCGCACCACATTAAACGCACGGATGTTTTTGAAGACCGCGGCCACCCATGGATGGTACTCGCCCTTGTTGAGGGAGGAAAATGACTGTCCAAAAGCCAAGTCACTGACGATATCAAATGTGGTCAAGTTGTACCACTTCACCATATTGATCGGCGCGCCGCTCGCCGCCGCATCGGATAGTTTCGCCAGGAGCAGGTCAATATACTGCCTGATCAGACCTTCCTGTTCGCGCAGAGCCTTGTCAGAGAAGGCGTAGGAGAGCTGCCGACGGATGCGCGCATGGTCGACGTGGCTCGAGTTGATGATATCGGCGGGAGTGTCGTTTTTGTTGTTTACAAAGGCGAAACGCGGCCACTTCTCGAGGTAGTTGGGCCGCGCGTAGATGTCTCTCCACGCTCGTTGATCCACGAATGACAGCTCGTCGGGAGAAATGCGCACCACGGGGCCGTATTGTGCGTGTAACTGACAGAGCCGGGCGTCAATGTTGCCCCGAGCGCAAGTGAGGTCTTTGAAGACATGGAACGCAGCCCAGGGCCACGGGCCAGGGAAATGACGAGCGGGATGGAGCCAGAGATTGTATGCGGCGCGGAGCAAAGTCGACAGGACGAGCTATCAGCCGTATATTAGCATGAGCATGAGCATGAGCCATCCATCACGGATCCAAGTCTTCAGTGCGAGAGAAAATTTACATAGAGCAGGGCGGCTCCGCTGAGCCAGCAAATACTGTCCGCCGTGTTGAAGAGCATCATGGAACGGTCCACCAGAAGTAGGATGGGAGAGCCGTCTCCCCAGGAGCTTGTGAGTTGTATTATGTGCTTTCCTTGGCTTTATCACTCTGGTGCGTTGTTTCAACGCGACCGTCCACCCCTTGCGTCCTCCATTGCAGCGTTCGTGCCGACGGATCACCGAAGACCATTCTGCTCATCACGATCTGGAACCGATCGGCATGCCCACGGAGCCTTTGCCCGGTCTTCATGTGGACCCCTACTGTATCTACGTTTTTGACCAAGGACTTCTTTTTATTCGGACTAACAGACGGGCCTTCTCGACCGCTACGAATCATACATCCATCAGCCATGACGCGCGGCTTACCCAGCTCTACCTTTCCTAAGGATCCCATCTACGAGCCCCAGCGACGGCTGCGAGTTCTGGCTATCGGCGCCGGAGCCTCGGGACTTTTGCTCGCCTACAAGTTACAGCGACACTTCGATCGACTGGAGCTGCAAATATTCGAGAAAAACCCAGCGGTTGCCGGGACCTGGTTTGAGAACAGATACCCGGGATGTGCCTGTGATGTCCCGTCACACTGTCAGTGACCCTCCTCTTCCAAGATCTTCAGCACGAGTTGACCCCGAGGAGGCTACACCTGGTCCTTCGAGCCGAACCCGCGGTGGTCCGCCAACTATGCGGGATCCGATGAAATCCGCCAATATTTCACAGACTTCTGCCATCGCCACCACTTGGGCCGATACATCCAGCTTCAGCACGAGGTTATTCGGGCGGAGTGGCAGACCGAAGGCACTCAGTGGATGGTGACGGTGCGCGACCTCCAGCAGGGACAGGTCACACAACACGCCGCCGACATCCTGGTGGATGCCACGGGCATCTTGAATCGACCCAAATGGCCCTCGGTCCCGGGGTTGTCCTCATTCAACGGGTCCGTCGTGCACACCGCTGCTTGGGACTCATCGGTTGAATTGCAAGACCGATCTGTCGCAGTGATCGGAAACGGGTGAGTGATTTCCTTGTTCTCTCACTTCTCTCACACTCCGGATCATCTTGTTTCTCGGTGTCTGCGTGCATTCCTCTTTTTGGTTTTGGGTGGTTCTCATCAAGCTCCCAGATCGTCCGGAATCCAAGTGGTACCCGCTATCCTTCCCTCGGTCCGCCAACTGATCCATTTCGTTCGCCAGCCGGCCTGGATCGCGCCAGCTGTCGACCAGAGGTACCATCCGTATACCATGGACGAAATCGCTCGGTTCACCTCGAGTCCATCAACGCTTCTCGCCGAGCGTCGCCGGATCGAGAGTAGGATGAATAGCGGCTTCAGCAAGTTTATTCACGGCTCCGACGCCCAGCACCGCGCCCAGCGCCATGTTCGTGCCGAGATGGAACGGCGGCTGGCCGGCTCCGAGGAGCTGCAGGACGCACTGATCCCTGATTTTCCGTTCGGGTGTCGGCGTCCCACGCCCGGCGTGGGTTATCTGGAGGCACTGACAGATCCGAAAGTGCAGACCGTCCGAGGCGCGGAAATCGCACAGGTCACCCCGGAGCAAGTGGTACTCGACGATGGTCGATCCTACACCGTCGATGTGATCGTCTGTGCCACCGGGTTCGACGCCTCATATCGCCCACGCTTCCCGGTAGTCGGCCACGCCGGGGAACCACTCTGGCAGGACGACGTGTCCGCCTACCTGGGACTGGCGGTGCCGGGATTTCCGAACTATTTCCGTATTCTGGGGCCCAACTGTCCGGTGGGGAACGGGCCGGTGCTGATTGTCATCGAGCAGCAGGTGGCTTACATCGTGCACATGCTCGCCAAGCTTCAGAAGGAGAACCTGCGGGCGTGTGAGGTGAGCGCGGAGGCAACCCAGACCTTCAACGCGTGGAAGGACGCGTTCATGCAGCACACGGTGTGGACGAGCGGCTGTCGGAGTTGGTATCACGGCGGCGATCGGAAGAGTCGAGTCATCGCCCTGTGGCCCGGCTCGACTCTACACTACCTGGAGGCCATTCACCAGCCGCGGTATGAAGATTGGACGTGGACGCGGGATGCCGAGATCAACCCCTGGGCCTTTCTGGGGAACGGAATGAGTTCGGCAGAAGCGCGGCCGGGAGGGAACCTCACCTGGTACTTACGCACGGAGGATGATGAAGCGGTCGACCCGTGTCTCGTCTCATCTCATCTGGCCGCCTGAATCATGAAGATGAAGACGGACTCGGAAACTCACTGATCGCCGGCAATTGGCCACTCATGTTCATGTCAAGCTTGTTTGTTTGTTTGTTGCCATGCCGCTGAGCTATTTTCAGCAGGCGGTGAATCATGATGCCGCTATTTTGCTTGCCAAAATTCTCAGGTTTCCTTGTTTTTGTCCCCAAGCTCAACCCGTGGGCAACTCGATCCATTGGGTTGAAGTTTCGATTTCATTCTAGTTTTCGGCTCTAGATTTAATCTTCTTGCGCTTTTTAATGAATTAGTACTGTGGTCAACATCCTGTAAGGTTCTTGTAGGACATGACTTATAGAACATCATCTCAAAGTCGCCCAGGGTACACCTCTCCGCGGCGCAAATATATGTAGGTTGCTATTGTTACGACGAATCTGCGTCAAGGAGGTGATGACAAGGCATGATCTTATCGCTACAATGGCAATTAGATCACCTTAAACATACGCCTTGGTCTGTTGACTTTCTACCCTTACAGCTCGAGATAGCCATTGATTCCCAGTAGTTGCAAAGAACGAGGACAAGTATAACATGCATCTTTGTTGCCCTCCGATCCCGTGTTCCGGCAGAATATTCGAAATGAAAGGCGGTCAGGCGGGACGGTCCTTTGACCCATCTTCAATTTGCCTTCATTTGCCTTCATTTTCCTCCACTATGGAGAGAAAGTTGTTTAGGTTGCATCTCTAATATATCGGGCGACGACTACGATTGGACTTCACAGCAGATCCACTTTACGGACCCACACAGAGATGGCCCAAAAGACTCAAAATTAGTGTGTACCAAATTCCAGTCTCCTGCCTCTTGTGGAATTATCTTATTGATCCCCCTTGCCGACCGGACCAGACAGAAATGTGAGACTGAGACTCAGGGAGCTATTTGAGCTCTTAGGATTACCCGGGCGACGTGGCACTTCCTCAAAATATTGACGGGATGCCCCATGAGTTGGCGGACGAGAGGCTCTTCCATGGAACAATGGACACGGATCGTACACTTGAATGGAAAGCAACAATCGGGGAACAATAAGGGTTAGAGGCATACCGCATGCGGCCCTCTGATTCGCCACGACCAGGCTTTATCAATATTTAGATCTTATTGACTTGAAGAGGTGCTGGCGGGAGATCATGGCATACTTTGTCCCGGATCTCCTATTAGTGCTTCAGGCTTTGCCCATTGTTCGGGCCATTGCTGTGCAATTTCTTCAATTTTCCTTCCTTTCTCCCCCTCTCTTTCTCCCCATACAACGCGCACACACACACCGTCTCTCTTACTGCTGAGACGCCTGTCTTTGTTCCTCTCGCGGTAACACTGTTCCTTCCAGGCGACAATGGGTGACCCCAGCGAAGAGAACCCCCCGACGCGCGACCATGATGCGGAGAAATTCGTCGATGACTCGGAAACCCCAGTCACAGTGGACGACACGCAGCGCAAGGTGCACGGTCTGGCCTGGTTTCTTCTGGTGTTAGCCATCTACAGTTCAACATTCCTCTATGCGCTGGACAATACGATCGTGGCGAACATTCAGCCCGCCATTGTCAACTCCCTGAACGGAGTGGATAAGATCGCCTGGGTCGGCGTGGCGTTCGTTATGGCCTCCAGTGCAACGCTGCTGACCATTTTGCAACTGTTCAGTCAGTTTAACATCAAGTGGCTGTACATCGCCTCGATCGCCATCTTCGAGATCGGCTCGGCCATGTGCGGCGCGGCCCCGACGATGAACATCCTTATCGGCGGCCGCATTGTCTGTGGCATTGGCGGCGTGGGCCAGTACATTGGGGTCATGAACTTCATCCCCCGATTGACCTCCATGCGGGAACGGCCGATCTATCTCGGCGCCATCGGGATCACTTGGGGCGCAGGCACTGTCTTGGGCCCCATTCTGGGCGGCGCCTTCACCGACAGCAGCGCGACCTGGCGCTGGTCCTTCTATATCAACCTGTGCGTCGGCGGGCTCTTTGCGCCCGTGTACTTCTTCCTCCTCCCGTCGCTGTCCCCACAGCCGCACGGGATCTCGAAGCGCGATCGACTGCGGCGCATCGATTTTCTTGGGTCCGTCTTGTTGATCGGAGCCTTTGTCGCCGGGGTGATCGGCCTGAACTTTGCCGGCGTCGAGTACAGCTGGGGCTCCCCCGGGATCATCGTGGCCCTGGTGCTCAGTGGTGTGGCCTTTATCGCCTTTGGCTTCCAGCAGGTCTACTGTGTGGCCACCACCCCGCAGACCCGGTTGTTCCCCGTCGAGATGGTCTCTTGGCGACAACCGTTGATGGTGATGGTCTTCATCTGCGGCTGCGCGGCCACAGTCTGCATCACGGTGCCGACCTACATGATCCCGCTGCACTTCCAGTTCGTCTCGACCGATTCCTCGTTGCAAGCAGCCGTGCGGCTGTTGCCCTTCGTCTGCCTGTTGGTCTTCGCCTGCGTTATCGGCGGCTACCTGGTCTCCCAACTCCCCTTCTATAAGCCCTGGTATCTCTTCGGTGGCGTGCTCTGCCTCGTCGGCTCCGTACTCATGTACCGTGTCCGCCTGGACACCCATGCTGGAGCTATTTATGGCTTTTCCGCCCTCATTGGCTTGGGGTCGGGCATGTTTTCTCAGCTCGGCCACTCCGTCGCCCAGGCCAAAGTCCCGCCCGCCCAGCTCCCCGCCGCGGTTGCTTTCACCACGACCGCGCAACTCAACGGCATGACCTTTGCCTTGTCCCTGGCGCAGTGTGTGTTCCTGAATGAGGCGATCAAGCGTGAGTCTAGCTCTGCAACCATCTTCTATGGCCCTATCTATATGCTGACACTAACCATTGTTCGTCCTCATTAGGAATCCACCATATTCTTCCCGACCAACCCCATCATCAGATCGTCTCCGCCGTCACCGGGACGGGATCGACCCTGGTCCAGAAGTTAGATCCCCAGACGCAGCGAATGGTCATCGACGCGATCGTGCGGAGCCTGGATCAGGCCTATATCTTGGCCATTGTGGCCTCGGCACTGGTGGTTCTGCTTGGTCTTGCGATGAAGTGGGAGCGACTTATTCTTTCTACCGCGATGGCAGGGTGAATAACTCCTTTTCTTAAATCTTGGTTTTCTAGCTCTAGTGGCCCGTTCATGCATCCATCTCAATACACTACTAGCCCGGTCAGGATCTGCTGTATAAGGTTTTTTCGAATGAGGGTGTGGAATTATTGACCCCGTTATAGATAACGTTGGCCATATGATCCACAGTGGCCATGGAAACGTAGATTCACAAAGGGAGCAAAAGAAGTATTTTCCCATTATCAATGACAAAAATAGTGTAACCAGTCTAATCGCAATCACCGTTTCCTCCCCGTATCCGGAGTCACAACCTCGACGCAATCTGTAGAGCCTGACCTGGATGGAGGGGCAAGGAGGGAAAAAAAAAAAAAAAAAAAAAAGAGAAGAAAAGAAAGAAACCGAAACCACCGCAAGTTCAGGGACTTTCTATTCCTACAAGTCTTTCACCAAGGTGTCTATCAAGGCCTCAATGACTGGATTGGGCTGCGGGATGTTTGCCAGCAACTGTCTCGCCCGCTCGCCGAGTTGAAAGACCGTGCGGCGAGTATATTCGAAACTGCCCGACTCTTCCAGACACTGGACGACGAACGCTTTCAGATCGTTGTCGGTGGTGTGCATCTTGAGAATCCGCAGGATATCGCCCCGCTTGGCGTCGTTGATCCACACTGCATGGCTAATGAGGAAGGAGAATTTGCCTTCGGTAATGTCTTCGCAGTACCCCTTCTGGATGTTCATCTGTCATGACACTCTGTCAGAGCCCATCGTGGTAGGAATCATGAACCGTTTTCGAAAAATGAGGGCAAGCGGAGGAAGGAAGGAGAATGGGCATGAATGGACGTGGGATTTTACCTTCGCATCTTTCAGATTCTTATAATCATCCACGATCTGGAACATTAGCCCCATCACATCCACCAGCGGGGAGATCTCGTAGTTACAGTCACTCATCGCCTGCATCAGCCGCAGGGCCAGTCGGAAGAGACCTCCCGTCTTGTTAGAGATCAGCCGCAGGTACTCGTCGATGCTGGGCGGTTGCATGGTTTCCCGCCAGAAGAGCTCCATTCCCTGGCCGCGGTGAAGATGGAGGAGTTCCTCGTTATAAATGAGGAAGAGTTGAGGCCAGGATTCCAGACGGTGCAGCCCCTGCATCGCTTCGAAGTAGACGTAGTTGGCGGCATTGATCGTTTGTGCCACTCCATATACCTCGTGGGCGGCCAGCGCCCCGCGGCGATACTTGGAGTTGTCTTGTATGTCATCAATACTGCGAAGCTCCGTTGAGCCAACTGTTAGCTGTGGACACTGCCATGGCATAGAATGTGTCTGTGTGTGTGTGTGTGTGTGTGTGTGTTGATGGAGACACGAAGGAACTATCTAGAAGCTCACGTACAGTAAAGAGCTATTATGTAGCATGGAGATGGTCTCATCGACAATCGCGCAGGATTCGTTGTCGACCCCTAGCCAGACATTCAGGGCTTGCAGGAACCGCGTGCGAAAACCTTTCCCCTTAAGCCCGAGGATATACGTATACGGCGTTTTGATTATCTATCCACACTCCGTCAGTGCGGGGTTCGTTCTAGGCTCGCAGCGAAGGTTTACATTCTGTTCCTGCTCACCCCAGCTCCCTACGGAGGAATGGAAGTCTGCAAGGCTGGGCAGGGCGTCGCTCATCTGCCAACTGGTCTCAGAGGAGCGTCTCGAAGGGGGCGAAGCCGCCATGCTGCTGCTGCCGTCAACCTCGCAACTGTTGGCTGAGCTCGTGGAACTGTCGGCCATGGTCGTTGGTCGATGTGAATAATCGAATACGAACAGCAAGACCGTCGTGTCTTGAACGATCAATCTTTGCTTCCTCCCACGCCTGACAGCTGGGCCATCGTAGATATTCGTCGGGCTCACTGTAGCGAGTGCCGATCTGACCCGTGAATTGTTTTCCCAGCTGATCCTGCACCTCTGCCCAAATGAGGTGTATCCACGGAGGGATCATGATAAGGGATCCCCGAGAGCCGGCATAATATGCTCTGGATCGGCAGGCAGCAAGGAGAGGAGATCTGGACCAATCCACCTGCAACTCTGTCGGGTGGGAGGGTCGCTGAGACACCCGGGATTTGGTTGTAAGAGCATTGCGATGGTGCCAGCGATAATATTACAAGGTTCGATTCAGCGCGACAGCTGTAAGGTGAGGCAATACAGCAGGCCACTGAAATCGGCCCATTTAAACGCATATGAGGAAGAACGTAGAGAGGATAACATAGAAGGTAACTTCAACCAACCTCAGGATTTACACGATGTCATGTACTTTTGCGTAAGGCTTTGTGTCCCTCTTTGTTCCACCCGTCCATCCAAAATAGAACAAAACATCAATCCTCCCGGATTACGATCGCTAACTAAGCAGGACAGAGAGGCCTGGGACCTACTCCTCTCTGATTCGGAAAGTGGAGCCCAGCATTGTCCTCCTGAGAGTGCCATGTTGAATTTGCATTCCTCATTGACCCCCAACGAGCTTCCCCAAGTGACATCCACCCCGGAAGATACCGCTCACCAGCGAGACTCGTTCCCTGACTCGACCACCAGTGCAACGCTCCACTGCTTAACCAACTTACATGGCCAGCTGCAGCTACTCCAAAGGGCTTCCAGGTAATAGGAAATCAGTCCTTTCTTCCAGTTAACTGCCAACTAACACCATAGACTAGTCTCCTAGATCATGGGATGGAGGTCCAGCGAGTGGCCCAGCTCAGCGACAACATCGACCAGCTCATGAAAACCATCAGCCATCCGAGACGAAGTGAGCCAGCCGTCCAACGGCAAGACCCACAGCCGGAGTACCGATGCTGGGATCCCTGCTGCGGTGGAAGAGTCTTCTCCAACCGCAGTAACCTCATCCGGCATCAGCGCGAGCAGTCGGGCGAGAAGGCGCAGTTCCGGTGTTCCTTTTGTAGTGCCCGATTCTCACGTGGTTCGGCGAGGAATGCACATGAGGCGAAAGGGGCCTGTCGTTCGGACAGATAAGAGAGGAATCAGGGTCTTAGAGCTCGGTGGTGATATAAAAGTAAACGCGGTATAAATGTAAAGGGACATGGAGGCTTTTAGTGCACAAGAGCCGTTTTCTTAGGGCGGGCCGGAAAATTTATCATATTGTGCGTTGAAGATAGGCTCATCGGGCGCAAGAAGCATGAATAAGTTATCTGAGCATCAAATATACTATCTAGGCTATGACTACGTAGGAATCCGTCATTGTGGGCCTGTCCCCTTCCGCCGAGTTAAGTAGAAGTAATATGTTCCCGTTGGACCCATTACTTTGGGGGCGTCCATTGCCCCGGCCACCATATCCTCACTCACATAACGAAAGTGATCGAAAATGGGCATCTGGTCGTAAATCATGGCGGCCGACACGACGCCGCGGAAGACCATTTGGCGGACCTGATTATTTCCATCTCAGTTGTCAGCCAAAGATAAAAGGAGGAAGGCAGAGCAATGTCTTCGACCTACTGACGAATGCCCCCAGTCTTTCTTCCACGTCCGATGGCCATCCTCATCATAGACAATGATCGGATCGGCATCATCGACCGATCGAAAGCTCTTCCCGGCCCACCGCATGGCCTGCAGCTTCTGGTGTCCCGGATGGCCCGTATCCAGACTACCGCCGTCCCACTCCCCAATGAGATCCTCGGGTTGAATCAGTTTCAACTGGTTAAAGGCCGCTTCGACTTCTGCTTCGGTGATTGGGTTCGAGGACTGCGTGAGGGCAAGAAACCTTTCTTCAGCGGTTGTGCTACAGGGGTTAGTGCCGGCCCAGGTATGTGGTATGAGTGCTTATTACCTCGCCATAGTGGATGCACTTGGGATCGTTACTGTCACTGTCTTGCAGGATTGTGTCTTAAGGGCAAAATGGGAGTAGGCAGGAGGCAAGACAGGGGAACGATATTTAGAAAGCTAAGGCAAGGCATAGTTTCTGCACTTTGTAGACCCTGTATCCTGCGCCTTGCATCGTGAATACTTGCAGAGTCCAACGGCTACTTCAGCCGGCGAATCAGCATCCTCCTGCCGTCAAGGGCGAGCAATACCCTACATTGGCTAGCTGCATTACTCGGTATACAAGGATTTATCAAGAATTTGACATGATCCATCCCGCCGATTGCCCTGGGAATAAGCGACGGGGGGCTCCTTACCTTATCGTCCTCTGGAGAGTAGGGATAGCTGCCTAGACGATAAGGAGCAGTGGTAATGTGTGGGCCTTGGGTCCAAGGGACGGGTCGACAGATCCACCAGCACCAAGTCGACTAACGTCGTTGGGGATTGGAGGAGTTAATCCCACATAAGCTACGCATGTAAAATACTAAGGATCGGTACTCGATTCTGGGCCCAATGTGACCAACAATTCACCGCTTGCATCTTTTTCTACCATACTCGAGAAACAATCGGTAAAATTCGCACAGGGGCGCATCGATGGACCGAGACATCTACGTATGCACTGGCTTCCCTATGTAATCTCTACCGCAATACATAAGGGGCCTCCAGTTTCGTAATATGCGGCTCGGTTGCAGACAGTTTAAGAGGAACAACTGAACTCAAGTTGAACAGCGACTTCGGCGATCATCTGGAACAATGACACTACTCACAGTGGTGCGGGTCATGGTAGCCACCGCGGTGCTCGCACTGGCATGGGAGTTCCCTCCTTTGCCCCCCACCTATTTATCAATGGGTCCACCAAATAAAGAGGCCTGCACATCCTCTCTGAAAGTGGACAACCTGCTGGCAACCGTCACATTAGGGAATTACCCTCACGAGAGGGCTGTGATCCAGCAGACACTCAACCTATACGCGTTTATCATCGATTATCAGGCGTGGGATCGGTTGGAGCGAGTGCTCCACCCCGATATCTGGGCCGACTATACGGGCTACATCGGTGTCGTGCAGGGGATATCGCAAGTGACGGCAGGCCTGCAACGTGCGATGGCACGTGTGACCTCTCAGCATGCCCTGAGTACACAAATCATTGATATTGCCTCAGGGGGCGAGACTGCGCACTCCTTGACCCACTACTGGGCCACGCACTGGGGCACTGGAGAGTATTATGGGCAGGTGAGGCGTGCATGCTACACTCCTTCGGAATAGTCGAGGCTGTAAATAAGGCTGTAACCGTGGAACAGTACTGATTGCGTCGTTGACAGGCACTCTGGGCCTGGGCCACGTATGACGACCACTGGATCAAGAACCCGGTGACCGGTGACTGGAGGATCATTAAGAGGATCAATCATCAGGGGGTACACCATAATTCTGCACCCTTTCAGCTCTGTTGTATGTTCTAATTCTGGCTAGGGACCCTGGTTCGGGAATACGTCCATTTTCGGCTTGACATGACGGAGCTAGAACCGGCTATAATTGTAGGTCTACTTCCATAGCACAAACTAATGGTTTTGGGCACAAATGCAAAGTGTCCTTGGTCGATGGTTGCGAGCGTTGGATGGACGGATATTAGTAATTATTTATTATCACGAGGGCAAACCTGCGCATATGCCGTAAAATACTATCTCACGTTCAACTATCAATAGAATATCCCTTGCCTGTTGTCTGCCTCCTGTAAAATCGATCCCTCCTCGGCTTCCGAAGAGGATGTATGGGATCACCGCAACTCTCCGAGTAAAATCCCGCTAATGTAACCACACTGGGTAGTATTGTTTTATATATGATTAGGCAGACTCGATAAATTCCTACACTCGCGTCACGATAAATGAACAAGCGACATACACTTGAAGGACGGTAAAAAAGGAAAATAGCAACCATGGGGTCCACTGACATACCGCAAGCAATGAAGGCCGCCACCGTGCTCGAGTTCCAACAGCCAGTGCAGATCCTCACCCGACCGGTTCCTTCGCCGAGTGCAGACCAAATCCTGGTCAAGGTGACTTGTTCGTCGCTATGTAGTTCCGATATAGCGGCATGGTTGGGGCATGTTGGGGCCCGGCCGCCGTACTGTCCTGGACATGAGCGTGAGTAACAAGCCCACAGTCGGTTTGAGATCATATGCAAACACCAGCTGACAGCTAAAAACAAAGCGGTCGGTGTTGTAGGAATGGTAGGGAGCGCTGTTCGAGGGTTTAAGCCCGGTGATCGCGTAGGATTTATGCCGGCTTCATCGACCTGCAGTATGTATTTCTTTCTCTACCGTTTGTGGAGGCCTGTATTGCTAGCTTTGAACCCCAATGGGGCGGTATACTAAACGGAATGGCAACGTAGTGGACTGCACCGAATGTCTTAGTGGACAACATCGATTTTGCGAAGGGAAGACTTGTGTCGGATTTCATGCTCCATGGGGGGGTTTTAGTCAGTACTGCCTGGCTGATCCGCTGTCGACGGTCAAGATCCCAGATGGGTTGAAGGATGAGTGGTATGCTCCCTTTCCCCCTTCAGTTACCATAATTTCGATCTGCTTCAATTCTGCACCGTACGTCACTGGCCCTGTTTAACTCGAGCCACTGTTATCAGGGCAGCACCGCTCCTCTGCGCCGGCGTCACAGCTTACGGTGCCGTTAAGAAAGCCGCTGTCGCCGTGCCGGGTGGAATGTTTCTCAATGTGGTGGGCTGTGGTGGTGTCGGACATCTTGTGATTCAATATGCAAAGGCGATGGGGTATCGGGTCCGTGCATGTATGTCGTTCTTGCTTTTACATACCCCCATCCTTCGCCAATGTTCTCCCGTACCTTCGAACATCCAACTGACAGCAAGTTCACATGGTAGTTGACATATCCGATGAGAAACTCGTCCTCGCCCAGCACTCCGGCGCAGACGAAGTCCACCGCTCTGACCAAATTTCCGTCCAAGACAAGCAGCAAACCAAGTCCCTTCGAGCACGCGCCACTATCGTCGCATCCGGCTCCTCCGCCGCGTATGAGATGGCCCTCCCTCTCACCGCCAGTCACGGCCACACCATCGCCATCGGGGTCTCCCCGCAGCGTGTCCCGGTGAACCTGCTGGAGATGGTGACGCGAGATCTCTCACTGGTGGCGACGAATCAGGGCTCGCGGCAGGAGCTGGCCGAGTGCCTGGAGATTGCTGCTACTGCGGGGCTGAAACCCGAGGTCGAGATTCGGCAGCTGGAGGAGCTCGAGGAGGGGTTTCGCGAATTGATGGAAGGCAATGTCAGCGGAAGGTTGGTCTATCGGTTGTGGAAGTAAGGTTCGCAATTAAGACCGGAGGCACAGGCGTATTTAAAAATATCCCTCCGGGATTCCCTCGATTGTTACGTTAGAAGGGAATGACTGGCTACGTTAGGCGCCAATGACAGTGCATTTTCGCCTTAGCACCCCCGAGCAAGAACAATGGCAACCATATCGAAGGTTGAATCGTTAGTACCTGAGAATCCTCATGGTATCCTCTAGATCCTGCTTTTTCAGCAGGGCTGCCCGCCGTTCCCTGACAGTCGGTGGCTCTCCTGATATAGCCTCTAGTTGCTCCGCGTCTATCCTAACAACCCATTCCTGGCTAAAGACATCCAAGGGGGCCATCGGTCCTGTTAGCAAGCAGTGGTCGACGCTCTGGTGGTAACATTGTCCACGGATGTCAGGACTCAAACATCCTGTCATGTCTCAGGCGCCCTCTTTGCTTTTATTCACTGCGTTTGGTTTTTATTGTTTTTCCCACATCGCAGATATTTCTTCTCTGCGAAGGCGTGGAATTATTCTTTTCTTTCTCTACGCTTGATATTTTAGTAATAAGGTACCATCTTGTTGAGATCTCTTTCCAAAGTGACTGGCCCATCACAACAGAGCGCTTTCTCATAAGTCTGTAGTAAGACAAGGGGATATCATGGATTTCCTCCTTAATGTCTTGCACGTTGTTCTGGGTTGTAGTTGTGTCCATAACAGAATCTAGGTCCACGAAGAGATTCTCAGACACAATGCCCTGAATGAAGTGCCCTCCTTGTCTGAGTTCTTTACGTGCTTGGCCCATCAAGGCCTGTGCGATACGATTGCTCCGAGTTTCTGAATGTTCTCGTTAAAATAGTGGTTGAGCGTGTACGGCCGTGTGTCTCGCTCCACTGATACAAGCAACAAAGCTTGGCTCATAGCTACCTGGTACCTTTCTAAATCTCTGTCGAGGATAGTGAACCAGATATGGCCGCGAGGTTCTGTTTCAGCACAGACTATGTCCACCGTCCTGACCAGAAATCAGTGCACAACAAGGGTTATATCGCTCATGTAGGCTCGAGTCAGTACCTCCCACATCGAGGACTGCGCTCTGAGGGCGCTACAAAGGATGTCTGGTCCGAATGTCCGCAAATTCAGACCAAGGTACTGTAAATAAAGCTCTTCGGTCCAATCCATAATGCCACCTTGAGGCTCCACTGTATGCCTATCTTGGCTGATAATCCCTTCCAGCTCAGGAAACACCTCTTCGAAGCCTACCTCTCCAATTATCCTCTCTCTTTGTCTCATACATACATCAGCCCACGTAGTGCTTCTGTGGTAATCATCACTGTCCCCTGAATGATACAAACCGACATTGTTTGGCGAGACTGATCCGGGCCGTTCAAAGAAACGCAGTTGCACTAGCTCCTCGTAATCAAGGTTGAACTGTTCAGAGATGTTGGCGATTTGAGTGATTAATATGAAATATCTGTTCTTAAACCATCTATCGAACGAGTCATGAGCGACCCATCAATCAATCAAATTTCTATTATTTGTTCGAGTTAAACTGCTAAAATGTCTGCCTATGCAGGCGCTTTACCATTGAAGTAGAATCTAGGTCTGAACACTATCTTAAATGTAGTAGAAAATAGAGAAAATATAATGAAAAAGCTAACACAATTAAAACTAACTCTCAGCGCAGTTTCTACCGCCCAACCTAGCTTATAAACTCCCTTCTGTCTTGTATATATAGTTCCCCTAAATTCTGAAGCGTTCTAGCGCTTTAAGCTCCTTGAAGCTGGCGTATACTGACAATTCGGTGCCCGAATCAGATGATTTCTTTATGACAACGGCAGAGAAACCTTGGTAATTAGCACGTATCTTGAGTCCTAAGGTGCGGAGTTTGAGACATCCGCTCCGTACTGCAAAGGCCAGAATGGACTTGCGGAGTGTATGAACCGCACTATCCGGGAGTCTGATGCGAAACCTCCTCTCACCTTTTGAACCAAGATTCCGGACACAGTCCTGTATTTAAAATCACGAGTTCTGGCTTCAATTCTTCAGAAGAAAACGCCACATGAGATTTTATATAGAGAACCACCAAACTTACCTCATCTTCGCCGTGTTGGTTGGCAGGTATGGGTCCTGATACCCAAAGAACACAGACTGAAAATAGGATCCCATTTCCCCGAAAGTCGTATGCTTGGATACTGTAACATATTGTGATCCGGGCCAGGATTGCAAGGCGGAGGCAGGTAGAGGTTACTGATCATGGACTAGTGGTCGACGGCTGTTGGAGGAGAACATCATGTTTTAATTCAGGGAAAGGTTGTTATTAGAATTCTGATGTGATAACTTGGATGGTTAATATACAAGGTAAACATGAGATTGATTGGAAATCAATATGATTCTATACAGAATAAATTCCGTAGATGAAGCTCTTCTACTAGACGAAGCCTCAATTCACAACAGGAACCTTATCGACTTAGGACTCTGAACTCTGAAATTTGATAGGGACACAGATTCACAGTATTCTAATGGTAGTAAAATACGTCATAAATAAAAGGGCAGAGAAGAGGCCAGGGGATTAGCGAGTATGGTAGATCATTCAACCAGTACTTAGCTGAGATCTATCAACAGCACGAATTGGTGGACATCTATCTGGTTCGGAGATTGTATTTCTTTCTACCGCTCACTTCCTTAACAACATTCGTGCCATATCATGCTACCAGAGCAATCCTAATAAAGTCCCTCACCTCATAAACCTCTTGCCTGGCCAACCGCCTTCGCCGCAGCATGATTCCGTTAATCAAATTCAGAGGGACACAGTCATCTTTATCTGGTCCATCGTAATGGATAAATACTTGAATAAAACCAGAAGGGGAAGTCTATATTAAGCTTGAAGAATCACTCCGCTCCTACGAGCAAACCTATAGCCAAGAGGTCTCCTGCCCCCAATTCTACCTTGCGCCCCTGACGACTATTTCCATTTTTTGACCGTGAGATCTTGGCCGATTGAAAATGCTGGCCATGAATGATTAGCTTTTCCTTCATTTTATTATTAGAGCACCAGATGGACGCTAAGGTAGTACTGTGTGCATCTATGTGCATGTTTGTGCGCAGTCTAACACTACAGCTATCTTTCTGAATATAACCTGTTTACCATTTCACGCAGACGGCGTGCCGTGCCTTTAAAAGGCCCTGCGGTGGTCTTTCTTGTCTTTTGTTAGTTCTGTAATGCGGGCTCCATCAGACAAATAAGCAGCCGGAGGGTTCAGGCGCGAAGGGTTCCCCTCTACCTCTAGCGATTGTCCAGACACGGCGATAAACCTAGAACCAATGCAGCAGACCGTCTGGCTAAGGAACCTATAGGCCACCCGGAAATGCACTCTCTTCAATACTTAGTCTCATGCGAGAAGGGTTAATCTGAAAACTGATCCTATAGCAATAGGAACAGGATTGTAAAATATCCAAGAGTGGCAGTTATATGGCTCACTGCAGGGGAATATGGCCAATAATTCGTTGACACCGCTACAAATTAGCCATCCATGGCTTGCTAATCACATCAAGCTGCATACCTTCCTAGAAAACAACAAATGCAAATGTGAAGCCAGAACAAACATCAGTTCACGTCCTAGAAGAATGTCCGAGACTGGGCGCCTTACGTCGGCACGTACGGGGGAATATTGGAGTGGGTGAGTTTCGTGTGATCACTATCATTGATTTCCAAGCAGCAAAAACATAAACAATGTAAAACACGGGAATATAAGTTAAGCGTTACATCCATAGGGTTTCAGGTGAGGCAAAGATCGGTATTTCTGATGACGTTACGGAAGAGGTCCATGGTTTGGAGTGCAGTACACATGGATATGCAAACCTTTTACTAAGGCTTGACTATAACTGGCAAGGTCTAGAGCATCCATTCCCAGGTGCGTCCAATCCAAACTATTCCCTGCTATGTACGGATAAGGGACAGTCATGATATTCGCCTCGAACCGGCTACCATTCTCACAGTTGACAAAGCCGGAATCTCTCAAACCACGTCTCAATAAAATTCCGTAGTGCAAAATTTGCCCGGTTCGTCGGACTATTTGGGCTAGACTTGTCCGTTACACATACAACCAAGGCGTTAGAAGACATTCTTAGATTCATGGGCTGTGGGCTTCAGTAGCAATAGTCTACATTAGGCTATTGACATGCGCAAGAAGGGATTAGCGGTTTTCACAAGTATGCTTTATTTCTCCTACACTACTACACATATTCGTTGCACATTATGAGTTGTGGTTGGTAATATTCTGTATTATCACCGTTGGCCTTGATAGCTTAAAGATTGATGGAGGTTCTTAAACAACAGCCCTATTAAACTAGAAATAATATTGAATAAGCTGTACGTCAAAAATATCATTCCACTATTTTTAATGTTATCCATGGTGAGATCTAAGAACAAGTGGGCATACTGCCAAAGTAGCTAGCAATAAAACCTGGGCAACAAGCGACCCAGGAATAGGGAAGGACTGCAAACCTAAAGAAAGCAATGGAATTTCTTAGGCAGCGCGTGGCAATTCTTTTCCTAATGTCCCTTGTCTAGTTGTACATGCACCCACTTCTTATTTATTCTTTACTCCTCTCCAACTATTTGGTGCTTTCTTTGCTGGTGTGAGTTTCCTGCGGTGATGCCAAACAAGGATTGAATTGTTTAGCGGTTCAATATAAATACAATATGACAAGTAAACTAAGTGAGAAAACGAGAAGAAGGGAAACGAAAGGAAAAGACCGGGTTCGGTGGAAGAAAGAAGTACCCTATATAAATTGTAGCGACACTGTGACGACTTAGGCTAGGCTTGGTAGCCAAGCCGTCACACGGCCATTGATCTATCGATCAATGATCTCTTTGTGAAGCAGGGCTTTGTTAGAAGCTATGGAATAACATAGAACATAATAGATAGTCACACAACTCTGGAGTTCTTAGTGAAACAAAGGAAGTTTAAAACAAAGACTAAGTAGATACAAATATCTACTTAATTCTCTACTTTATAATCTTCCTTCTCTTCCTCAGAGTTGATATTTTAGTTAAAGAGCATCAATACTATAATATTTGTCTTATTATTTCTCTTTTGATTTCTTATATCTAGTTATTGCTTGGTTTATCACATAATATCAACTCTCATCTCAATCTTTCTCTTGGTCACTATACAAGACACATATACCTTTGGTATCAACAGACCTTCTGTGACCTATCTTTGCGCGAATCCGAAATGAACAGAATCTGAATCCAAGTTGAACAGAACCCGAACCTAAACTGAACAGAACCCAAACCAAACAGATTCTGATAATCTATAATGGCTCAATCTATGAATCTGAATCCTGATGTTCCTGAATCCAGCCCCATCGAACACCCCTCCTCACCTCCAACCCCTACTCCAGCCCGAAACCAATCAACACCTCGACGAGTTACCCTACTATGAAGTGATCCCGACCAGAGCCCAATCACCAAGGAGGAGTTTTAAAAACTGGTTTAGAACTGACCTAATAATCTTTTTAAATTAGTCTTAGAATCTATGAATCTTATGAAAGCATGAGCTATCACTACAAGCCTGAGATCCACACCTGAAGTGGATAAGCCCAGAAGAATCACGAAGATCCCTGACCCACCTCTTCTCACTAATAACAAGGACCCAACTTATAAGGACTGGCGGTTGGCTATTGACCAGAAGCTGGTAGTAAATGCTGACCACTTTGACACCCTGATCCTCCAAATTGCATACGTCGCTAGCCGAACTGCTGAGAAAGCACGAAAACACTTGACCCCTTGCCTGCACAAGGAATCCAGCAGACCCTATTATGATGTATATAATATGTTAATACATCTGGAAAACATTTACGAAGACCCGAATCGAGCAATTACCGCCAAGACCAAGTTCCGGACTCTTTTCATGAAAGTCTCTGATAGCTTCTAGAAGTTTCTCTTAGAATTCTTGTATCTAGTATCTGAGGCAGAGGTTTTAGAAGATATTTGAAAGGAAGAGCTTTATTATAAGCTTATTATAAAATTTTAGGAATTGACTATAACAAAATTAATTCAACAAAAAAAAACCTTTCAACAATATACTAATGTTTGCTCACAGGTCGCGAACCGCCTAGGGATTATTAAAAACCACAACTGACGATATCGGGATAACCACACGCTAGCTGGGACCATGGGAATAGATGGTTGAACTAATACAAGTCCTCAGGGAACCTATCAAACCGATCTAACCCCGCCTCCAACTCTGATCACCCCAGCGGACGGCAGGGCCTCCCGACAGAGCTCCGTCAACAGCTCATGACTGAAGGCAAATATTTCAACTGCCAGAGGCAAGGACACCGGAGCCGGGACTGTCCTGACCAAAAAACCACGCAATTGAAAGCCTTGGAAAAGACGGCGGAAGAGGAGCCAAAGGAAGAACCAGAGGAAAAAGACAAGGCCTAGAAAAAGTCTCTTTTTTAGACCATATTAAAATTAATCTATGCAAATTAAACTTGAAAAAATTACTTGGAAATCAAGATGACAACTTTTCAATAAAAACATAGCTAGTTTATAATAAATATTCTATTTCAGTTTCTGCATTGATTGACATTGGAGTAAATAGGCTTTCATTTATTGATCACGACCTTGCCGTCTTACTTTGCAAGCACTTTTCAATCCCAATTATTCTATTGGGACGAAGTTGCCTAGTTCAGGGCTACGATGGGCGAGAAACCACACCGATTACCCACGCCATGATCATGACCCTGGTAATTGATGGTTGTTGTCAACCAAACACCCCCTTCCTAATAGTGCCTTTGGGCAAGCATGACATGATCCTTGGAAAAAAATAGATGAAGAAGTATGGGGTACTCCTGGACTACCAGGGGAGATGTTTGTTTTGGCCAGGCGAGGCATCACTCACAGAGCTAGTAGCTATGTAGTTATATTATTTACTTTCTCAAACAATCCTAAAACAGCAGGAGTCTGTGAACAAAGACCACTAGAGAGATGCTGACCGAAGGGATCAATTACAGGCGGAGATGCCACGCAGAAACCTCACACGGTACAATCATGATCAAGCCCGTGCACTAGGCAAGATGGAACGAGCCTTGGCCCAAACAGAGGATCCTCTCCCAGACCCTAAACCAAAACCTCATTGCAAATCCAGAGCAGCCAGGGAGCTGGCTCCCCTAGATATTGCGTTGATTGGGGCAACTGGAATAAGCCAACACCTACAAAGCAAGGACATAGAGATGTTTATAACTAGTATTTATAAGATTAATCATATTCTAAAAGACAAGCAGGGAAGACTAGAGCTAGAGAAAGTCAAAAAAACCCTCCCCAACAAATACCACAAGTACGTAGACGTCTTCTCCAAACTGGCCTCCGACAGACTTCCTCCATCTCAAGATTGCGATATGAAGATTGAGCTAGAGTAGGGCCTGTCTCTCAGCTACTGCCCCCTCTATAAAATAACCTAGGAAGAATTAGAGGTCATGAAAGCTTATATTCTAGAGAACCTGGACAAAGGGTTTATTGAATTAAGCAAGACCTCTTTTGTGTCCCTGATCCTAATGGCCGAGAAACCTGGAGGAGGTTTACAATTTTATATGGACTACTGAAAGCTAAATGCCATTACTAAGAAGGACCGGTACCCCCTATCTTTGATTGACAAGATCATGACCCGTCTCAACGGGGCCAAAATCTTTACCAGGCTTGACATCAGGCAGGGATTCCACCGTATTCGAATGCACCCAGAATCTGAGGACTTGACCACATTTCGCTGCCGATACGGCACCTTTAAATACAAAGTGATGCCATTTGGAGTGACGAATGGACCAGCCTACTTCCAACGCTTTATCAATAATGTTATGACAGAGTACCTGGATAATTTTATGACTATTTTTATGGATGATATATTAATCTATAGCCAGAACGAGTTAGAGCATCAGGAACATATGAAGAAGGTTCTAGAACAACTTCAAGAAGCAGGTCTTCAAGCTATCTTATATAAATATGAATTTAATGTTAAGAGAACCAAGTTCCTTGGTTTTATTATTTCAACAAACAGAGTGGAAGTTGATCCAGCCAAAATTCAAACTATCCTTGACTAGATGGTCCCAACCATAGTTTGAGAAGTCTAATTCTTTTTAGGCTTTTGCAACTTTTATTGGTGATTTATCAAGAATTACAGTGTCATTGCACGACCAATGATTCGGTTAACACGATCGGATGTTCGATTTGTATGGGACCAGGCTTGTAAAGAGGCCTTCGAGGAACTTAAGGAGCGACTTATCAATGCTCCAGTATTATATCACTACCAACCTGATCTGCCGACCTGACTAGAGACAGACACTTTGGACGGGGTCCTAGCTGCGGTCCTCTCACAACAACATAAGGATGGATAGCACCCAGTGGCCTACTATTTCAAGACCATGACCCCTACGGAGCAGAATTACGAGATCCATGACAAAGAAATGCTGGCGATAATCTAAGCATTGGGGGAATGGTGAGCAGAGCTACAGGGCCTGCACTGTCAGGACTGATTCGATATCTACACAGACCACCGAGCCTTAGAGTACTTTATGACTACGAAGAAGCTGAATGCGCGACAAGCCCGCTGGGCCGAGCTTCTGGCTAATTTCCATTTCTTGATCCGTTACTGGCTAAGGAAGGACAACACCCTAGCAGATGCCCTATCTCAACCAGATCAATCAGACAAGGAGGGTATCACGCAACATCGGACCCAAGCACTTTTGAAGCCAGACTGTCTAGAAAAAGGGGTTGCACTAGAACCATTAATATTAGCCCCTATTGACCCCAGTCTGGAGATTATTGACCGAGTTCTCCGTGCCAACACAACGTCCGAAACCCTAGAAGAATACCACGAGCAGGCTTATAATGACAATAAAGAGGTTTGGACTCTAGAAGAAGACAAACTACTATATAAGAGACATCTAGTAGTGTCTGAGAATAGGGACCTCCAAGCCCAACTTCTAGACGAGGTACATCGCCAGCCATCCACGGCACACCCCGGACAAGGAAAAGACCCTATGGCTGATCAAGGAGCGATACTACTGGCCTACGTGGGCCCGTGATGTCAAACAATATGTGGACAATTGCATGGTTTGCAAGCGCAAGAACACTAGGCGGGACCTACCCCCAGGGCTACTCAACCCACTACCAATCCCAGACCGACCAGGTCAGCATCTCTCCATGGACTTCCGTTCATTTCCAAAGGACCGGCATGGTTACAACTCTGTCTACGTGGTTGTGGATCGACTAAGCAAGAGGGTAACTACCATCCCCAGTCATAAAACCATCACCTCTGAAAAAATGGCCAAACTCTTCATCCGATACATATATCCATGGTCGGGGCCCCCAGACACAATTGTCTTGGATCATGGTCCACAATTTGTGGCTAAATTTTAAAAAGAGTTTTGTCAAATCCTAGGGGTTAAAATCAAGCTATCAACCGCGTACCACGCGCAGACTGATGGTCAGACTGAAATCATGAATCAATATATTGCACAGAGGTTAATCCCATTCGTGAACCATTACCAAGACAACTGGTCAGAGTTCCTACCCATTATGGACTTTGCTGCGGCGGCTCTCCCAAATGATTCTATAGAGATCTCCCCATTTTTCGTGGAACGAGGATACGAACCACGGACCTCATTTGACTGGCAGGAACCGCGAGCCCTGATGCGACTAAATATCGGCCAACGAGACGCGCAAGCGGTGGCCGAGCGGATAGAGCAAGTATGGAACTACGCTCGCGGCCGAATGGAGATAGCTCAACAGGCGCAGAAAGAAAATGCTAATCAACACCACCAGAAAGTAGATTTTGACGTGGGGGAGTCAGTAATGATAACTACAAAAAACTGGGAATTAGAGAGACCAAGCCGAAAGCTTAGTAATCAATAGGCGGGACCTTATAAGATACTGGAAAAAATAAAAGATACTTATCGTCTAGACCTACCTAAAGCATTGAAAATCCATCCAGTCTTCGCGCCAGAGAAACTACGCAAAGCAACGAGGTCAGAACCACTCCCAGGTCAGATTAAGGACCCACCACCCCCTATCAAAGTTGACAAGGAAGAGGAATGGGAGGTTGAAGAAGTTATGACATACAAAATAAATCTGAACCAGAGGCTACTATACCGAGTTAAATGGCGTGGATATGACACAGACAACACCTGGTATCCAGCCCGCAATCTTAAAAACTCGCCCAGATTACTGCAGGAATTCCACAAGCAGAACCCTGACCATTGCAAACCCCCGTGGCGCTTACCTATCTGGCTGGAAGCTGCTGAGAAGGACGAATATATCAAGGACCATACCTTGAACAACTGGCCAAAACCATCACAGGAGTACTTGAAAAAACATCCGCGCCTGAGGGCAGGCGCGACCTCTAAGCGGGGGGGTAATGTGACGACTTAGGCTAGGCTTGGTAGCCAAGCCGTCACACGGCCATTGATCTATCGATCAATGATCTCTTTATGAAGCAGGGCTTTGTTAGAAGCTATGGAATAACATAGAACATGATAGATAGTCACACAACTCTGGAGTTTTTAGTGAAACAAAGGAAGTCTGAAATAAAGATCAAGCAGATACAAATATCTACTTGATTCTCTACTTTATGATCTTCCTTCTCTTCCTCAGAGTTGATATTTTAGTTAAAGAGCACCAATACTATGATATCTGTCTTATCATTTCTCTTTTGATTTCTTATATCTAGTTATTGCTTGGTTTGTCACAGACACTTGGTCAACATTAAGGCGTGCTACGTTCCCGATCACTTCCAAGAGTTTCTTGCCCTAGCAGCTCTTAGGCTATATGTCCAGAGATATTGGACCTTCTCTACGACCCTTCCTTCCTGCAATAGCAATACAGGAAGAGCTACAACCAAACTCAAAAGTCAGCTACTGCCATTCAGAGGCTAAAGCGCCGAGGTACAGCTTGAACAACATCCCAAAGGAAACGCATAAAGGTAGATTATATGAGCCTCCTTATTCTATACCTCTCTCCAAATTTATCTCAACTAGTAGTGCACTGGTACAACACAAAGCCTTGTCAAGGATGTATTGGCTCAAAGTCCGAGTGCATATTTGATATCTCGAAGGGTAAGCGCCGCAAGGCAGTCTTGATTAAAGCACAGAGTGATGCAGGTAATACTTTCCACATTCTCTTACAGGTAGTTCGCGTTTTGTATGATGGAACTGATGAAGCTGTCAAGGATCTGAGAGGCAATATACAATGTGCCTCCTCATTTCAAGTGGCCATGGTAAATTTGCGGTCAATGTTTCCCAGGTAACAGGTCATATTATATTATATTTTGAACTATTCAACTCGTCAAAAGCTTTATTAACCTCATTGGCGTGCTAACAGTCTCCATTAAATAAATCTCAAGAACAGGGTCACTTGAAAAATTTAGAACCTTAGTTCTCAAAAAGCTTGTAGATTTATTTGAAATACACCCCATCGTATGTTGATATCAATCTCAGCATGCGGGCGAACTCAGAGCATTAAATAGTGGTCTTGTTGTCCTTGTGTTCTACCTGAACGCCCCTTGGATGCGCAGCTTCAAAACCTACCAGATGCTTCCGCATAATCCCGTACTTCACCAGGAGTATTACATTGGGTGGAGCCATTAGACTTACCTTCCTGCACCGTATGCAAACAAGATTTCTCGTCGCTTTGTAAGGCTCAGGGACATCATTGCTTTTATGAAAAGGCGAGACTTTGATGTGGGGCTGTAGCCGAACACACCTTTTTGACAGTGGCCCCGGGATGACATTCCCATGGTACAGCCAAATTGATCCAGGATTCTAGCATGAGGCAACCATCAGTTTCTAGGACTCACAGAGCATGGCCTGGGTTGTTCCACAAATTCTGGACCTAGGACTATGTTTTTTAATACGATCTATGTATTGGATGTCTTCGAGCCACTGATTCGCCACTGATCCGCCACAAGCGTCATAAAAACTATTCGTTGAAGCCAATATACTATAGATAGCACTCGACGCATCCCACATGTGCTATGAGTAAGTCAAAATGCTACGGAAATAGTTTTCCTGCTTTTTCCCATTACGGCTTTTGTACGCTTTTATTAGCCAGTATTGCCTAGTATTGTCCAACACGGCACTGTACTATGCAAACAACAATCTCCCGATAGACGAAAATGAGCAATGGCTGAGGGGGTCTCCAGATCCTAAATATGATCAAGTCCTTGGAAATTGGTCAACGTCCAGAGATGGTCTTGCAGTATATGAACCTTACCTGGCAATGCCGAACCCCCAGCTGCAGCTTGCGGACCCGTCGTGCATTGAGATCTGCAGCTTTGATCTGACGGAGGATCTGTGTGATGTTTCCACTTCGTCCAATGTGAAAATCAATTGACTGCCCATTACATGACTACTACATTCGGCGCTAAGATCGTCGGAAGGACCTGGAGTTCGCTGGCTACCATACGCCAACAGCATTGAGTAGCAGCCAAGAAACGATGTACCTCCTAACACAGATGCGGATGCAACCTGAAGAACGAGTAAAGCCTTCTATCCACAGTCGCGCCATTATGGACACTCCGCAGCAGCCAAAACCAGAGCCAACACGTAGGCCAGCGATTCTCAAATCAAATACATGCCGATTAGTTGCGCCATCTCTCAAGGCAGAAGCCAATGCCGAAACATCCATCACCGCAAAACGACTCTATGCAGCAGTATCACCGGTCAACATTCTCAAAACGCAAGGAGCATAACTCAAACATTTATGCCCTACCGAAGCAGGCACACAATCTGGTTGAGAAGCGCTACCGGGAGAACATGAGTGCTAGATTCAAGCAACTTGACGACGTCACCAAGCAGGAAGCTGCGACCACCGGTACTGATGCTAAGGTAGAAATGGTTTAAAGCGGGGTAAAAAGGTGTCCATTCTTGAAAATGCCCATGATTATATTGTAAGTCTTCAGGCTGAACTTCAGTTATTGCAACAAAAAATCGGAAACATGTGAGGGTATGCTTTAGACTGCACCAGCTGACGTCCTGGTATTTTACTGCTCCCCTTGTGTGATAAATATTATTCGGTATTAGGGATGGCCCCGGTAAATTTACGTAAAGTTACGAGCATAATTTACTGGTAATTTGACCGTAAATTTTGATCATTTTCATCATATTTTGCAAGCGCCTTAAAAGAGCCGCATTGCAAGATCCGCTAGATCTCGAGAGTACTCCGAAGCAAATTACCAGAAGGTATACGGGGTCATCAACAACTTCGCGTTCCACCCTTTCTCCTTCTCTTGAAATCTAAGAAGTCTAGTTGAATTTGTATAGGCTGTTCTGAAGGGGTATGCGGCTAGATAAAATTAAACATGATTATTGAATCATCTACGTCGAATGCTCGATACTTATCTCGAAGATTCTGGCTCAGCAGCCTAAGACGCACCCAACTAGGAAGGGTGGTGGTCTAAGTACTAAGAAATATCACAGATTTATATACAGGGACTAAGAACCGTATGCCGGGGAATCTCCGGCTCACAAATACATATTATACCAAGACCAAGACAGCGGAAGCAAGGAACAGTAAACGCCTTCTTTAAGGTCACTGTTTACCATAACAGTCGAGCACGTCCTGTATCCTCACGTCATTTGAGTCGCAGCGACTGTCCAATTCGCCGCTCCTAGTACTAGGACCTTCTCGGTAATCCCTGAGGCGTAGTATTAGGTATATTCCTCCTTTCTTTCCACGGCTGTTGATTAAGCTCATTTGTTGGCTGTTTCTTTGGATGCCAATCGCTGTTTTTCTGTACATCGACCTGATTCCCCCTTGAGTAGTATCTTCTACTATCAAACCATGAATGCCTGGTCTTTGGCATTTTTCTGGAAGTCCTGCGGAGAGCGAGAATGGCCACAGCAATACTACAAGGGTAGGTCAGAAAAGGTAGAAACCCAGTCTGAAGGACTTTCGGTGCTATGCAAAATCGACCGATAATCAAAAAAAAAATGTCCTAGATTAAACTGCAAATCAAGCCCCGGCCGTGAGGAAGTGGCAAATCACGGATAATTCTACCCACCAGGTATGGTCCCTGTTTCTTTGAAACCATAGTATTAGAAAAAGATCCTAAGCTCAACTACTGAACCAATCATAAATAACCATGTTTGCATTAACTTTGAACCCCCGATTACCACTTGGTGGCAAAAGCCCATGCTGTTAGTACCCAATCTAGGGTCCAGACCCTGTACAACACCCAAGTTTAATACTCTGGGCGTCAAGAGTGGCAAATGCCAAAGGTGTAGCCAGATGGGCCGTGCTATTTAAACCGGCAAAGCTGGTAAACGTTAACTGTGTCTTTGTTATTATCAAAGAGCTGTTATTATCAAAGCACACTCAAACTACTTAGTACTTCCTATGACTAATAGGGAAAGCCAAGACAAGGGAGAGGCAAAGAAGTCGAGGATCTCCCAAAGTGAAGCTACAGGGGAAATGGTGAATACATTTTATGAAACATTGACGTCGAAGTGTTAACTGCTTCATATTAAGTCACCCCATGAACAGAACCGCCAGCGCATCAATTGTTACCAGATCGCTTCGCTACGGGAGAAGCTATTCTCAGAACATTCAAAAGTTCGCCCAGCCATGCCCCCCGTGTAAACTGCATTCATAACCAATCTCTATCATAGCACCGCACATATTTCGATTCTGCAGATCTTGCCCTAGCATCTGCCCACCGAGAATCTGATCTATGTACCATGAGACCTGGAGCACACCATCCTGTTCGTGAAGATATTTCCCTCCCATACTGCGCTGTGCCAAGCGGCAGCAATGTGGGCAAATATGCAAACGACCGAGCTTACTGTGCTGCGAATGCTGATTTTGTTAGGGGAAAAAGTCACTTGCGTTAATCCGGTGATGGTGAGGAAAAGATGGAATCATACTGTTAACCTCGGCCGCTGGTATGAATCTATACTTCTTATGGCGTAGTTAAGCCAGTCTCACTTAGTATACGATGTTTAGTTTATGTTAGCAAATCGAATGAATGATATCAGGACCTATACAGCGCTTCACTCGTGAGGAGGAGAGGGTGGATCATAAACCAATAATCCTGTATCGCCGTCTTGATTGGGCGTCTGCAAGACACTTCCGTGCTCGTACTAGCACATTCTATTATTTTCTCCGGCATGGTCTTAATACATTTTTGTCCTCTTCCTGGTATTTCCCGTTGATACGTGCTGCAACGAATACCCGTATTAGTGGTAGAGCCTGTTACCGTTATGTCTACTTTTACCATTTACGCAGAAACAGACCTCAGCGCCTTTCTATACTTCACTGGACAGATTCTTATCATGGGCCAGGCTCTGTAATCGCTGATATCAGTGCGGCGATGGATGAGAAAATAGCAACTTTTATGTTTCTGAATGGCTGATAAAGAAGCCTAGCCTAAGACGCTTAGTTTCCATAAGTCTTATTCCAGAAGCTCCTAATATAAAAATGGATGGATTGTTTCATTTGCCTGCATTTCGCCCCTATCCCGGCTATAAATACCGTCCAAATATGTACATCAATGCCAGGGCTAATAGAAAGTTTCCATTACTCTATCTGGGCTGATTTACCCATGGAATACGCATGTCTACTAAACACATTACCCCACTACCGTTTGGATGCCACGTATATAAGTCTTAACACTGAATCTTCAGGTAAAGTGTAGATGCTCTCATGCTGGTATCTGCCTATGAAGCAAAACACGACCCCAACAGAATACAAAGTGCTCTATACCAAAAAGATAAATGAGGAAATGGCACTCTTAACACTAGCGCATGGAGCCTGCGCGCTTTCCTAGCCTTATGAGGGACCACAGTAATCTCAGTCAACGGGCAAGGAGCTCTCGGAGCAGGTATTCTAACTGACGAGGTTAATATTTAGAGTATCGTTCGATTTACATTCCGTCTTCATATAATATAAGCGTCGAACGTTCCACTTTCGTACGCTCGGAAATACCGTGGAAGCCGCCCATGTCAACTTCGTAAGACGTAACCCTATGACTACGTGTGTAGGAGGCGAAGTCATTATATACCAGATCAACAGTCTGCTATCTACCTTAGTAGCCATGGGAGTTGAAAGTTCATGTCAATGTGGGGCGAGTGTTGGTTTGATGGATGCTCATACTTGAGAGTAGGTATTTGGTTGCTCGGCATGCTGGCTGAAGATAGCTGATACCTTTTGCCTTGGGACAAAGAGACTGAGAAGCATCTCAGCGAGGTAATTTAAAATGGCGTCAGTTTTTGGATGGCCACCAGGAATGGAGTCTTCTGCTGTCTAAATTGAGTCAGCTATCCATTAATATAACTGTTGCTACTTGAAATTTAGAATGAGCGGCACGCTGTACGCAGGTGTTGCTTTTAGGATGCGAAGGGTCAAAATCAAAGTTCTTAAAGAGAGCAATCTATTTGGTCTTAGTCTGGACAAGCATGCAGTATTCAAAGAATAAGAATGGAGCGAGAGAAGCGCTGCACTATTTATAGTTACCGAACAAGTTTACAAATACTGTATCACTGGTGTTGAACGTGAAGGGCTGCTCTGCTACAGCTGTTGATGTGCTAGGGTTGTTGGTAGTTACAGAGTGGCGCGGAGCGTGCATGTAACGTCTAACCACCAAAGATTAAGTCGGCCCTAAGTTCGGAGTGTAGTAGCTCAGGAGGTGGAGGAGAGTGCTGGCAACTTAAACTTCACTAACTCCCCGATTGGGTGAGGCTGTTAAAGCAGCGGAGCGCAACACTATGCATGCCCTTTTCAGGGATACGGAGATCAGTGGCAGTTGGAGGATCTGCAGTCCTCGCGTTCTCAATGGCCTGCCTCAATAGGACCGCCTTTGCGATCATCTACCAAGGGGAGACATCGTCTTTCGTTGCATAATTGGTAATGTGTATAGTGCTGAGCATTGAGACAAATGGCATGTAGCAAAGCACGGTCAATCGCTTGCATATATGCACCGGGCTTTTTAACTGGCCTACCATTCTCAGGGGCCCTTTCCATCCTCATGCGCACTTACCCGCCCCCAATTTTTCATAGTGGGCAGGTTTCTGCAGGTTCTTGCACAGATTAACAATGATTGCCTCTGAATAATACTATTATGCGGAAAAGAGGCCCGCACAATCTCAGAATGCGGATCTGGGGGTGGACCGAGGACTAGGCATAACAATTTGGCAGAAATAAGTGACCAATATTGTATGGGTACCAGAATGGTAATATCAAACTCCTTACCTCTTCTGTAACTATGGAAAACACGGACCTTTTTATATAGATGCATGGGGACATGCTTTCCCATACAAAAGTATGATTCGAACATCAGTACCCTAGACATCCGATATTCGGCAGGAGTCCTTGCTCTTATACCATGCAGGTGATCCATCACATTGGACATTTCACATATATATTTCCAACACATTTCTCTGAATATTTTCTGACACAATTCTCATTATATGTCACTGACCCCTGGCCGAGATAGCGTCAATATCCATCATCTCAAACCACATTTGTAAGCAATCAATTGCGAATCACCGCGTAAATAAAAAGGTTACATTGATCGTTCGCTTTTTCAGTCTCTTGCCAATCAAGCCAAGCAAAATACGAGACAAGCACCACCCAGCACGTCAGACGACAGAGGATGATTGGCAAATGCGGGAGGCTAAATGAACACGCACGCTTGATAGGTCGGGATGTCCACACTTGCTACTTGCGCCCTGCCACTGAATATTATTGTGGTGCCTAAGAAAGAGAATAATCTAAGTCTCAAATAGCCTTCAAACTCCCTCACTGGAAACCGCAACCAAAGATTTATTCTTCACAAGATTATTCAGTGACATCGAGATTCGGATTACAGACATGTCGAAGCCGTCGCTCCATTCTGAATGGAGAGCATTTCTTGCACAGAACCCGACGGTTAGCCATGACGACGACCAAAGAAATGCGGCTTTCTTCACTTCGCCAGGCGGCAGCCTACTCGCCACACACGTATCAAGCATGGACACAAGAGTTCCAGCCAGGGACGATCACCAGATCCCCATTCGGATCTACGTGCCTAAAGAAAATCAGTCATCCAACAGGATCATCATATTCTACCATTCTGGTGCTTTTTTGGAAGGCTCTGTCGACACAGAAGATAGTATGCGCTAATTCATATATAATCGGTTTCTTAAAATCGATAAGAATCAACTGACTCACATTACAGTCTCTTGCAGGTACATGGCTATGGGGTGTCGCAGCACTGTCATTAGCGTCGACTATCGGCTCAGTCTGGCATATGCGTATCCAGTCCCTATGGATGATGCGTGGGATGCGTTCGAGTACGTAGTGAGGAACCTGCCCACTATTATGCCGAAACACATGACTCCTGTCAGGCTAGTTGTTTCTGGGACTTCATCGGGTGGGCAGCTCGCTGCCATAGTCTCGCAAAGAGCGAGAGACTGGTTGCGAGATTCAAGGAATGCAGCCGTTGCTGCAAATATCATCCTGAGCGGGGTCCTGCTTCGAGCACCGGTGACTGTACGTGGCACAGATGGGGCTTTTATACCGCCGGCTTTCAGGGAGCTTCACCAATCCTGGGCAGAGGAGTTGGAGACAAATCTTGATAGATTGGGAATGGCTGAAAATCATGGTTTGAATTCTTCTCAGTGGTTGCCGAGGATGAGTACGCTTTGTAATGCTGACCACCGGTTACTTAGATCTGCTTGGTGTTCCAATAGAAGAAAGGACACAGCCTGACGCTTATCCTCTATGGGGCCGGTTTGACGGGCTGCCAAAGACGTACATTCAGATCTGCGATGTGGATATTCTCCGCGACGACGCAGTGTGCTATGCGCGAGGTCTACGAAATGCAGGGGTGGAAGTGCGTCTGTCTATGTACGAGGTATGCAGCTGGTAGTTGATGCCCTTATTTTGGAAGAGAGATCCTAATGCACTCAAAAGTCGCTGCCGCATATTTTCTGGGTATATGCTCCCGGGTTAGAGGTGTCGAGACAAGCACAAGAAGACTGCGTCAACGGTTTGGGATGGCTCTTAGGTTCAACGGAGTAAAAGACCTGAGGCCGTTGGGGCTTGCGGATCGCGCGTTACTGGTACTCGAGTTCTGATTTACTTGTACGCCGTCCTAGCCACTCTTGAATCCGTGGCTCTGCGGGAACTGCTCCGCTGCCTTCCTCGCAGCTGCGCTTAATATATACATATTTCCGCTTTCGGTCTACGCTTATCTGAACGATCGGAAATGTACAGAGTATAAATCCCGGGGGCTGAACTCTATACGTTGTAAATCTTAAGATTGCACATGCTGTTCTCTGAGTATGTACACAAATTCTGCATTTTTAAGATAATTTGCACTCTTATACCGGGACATACCACTTTAGCTATAGATCACAGGTCTAAGCATAGAAGAAAGACTAGCTCCACAAATCTCTAAACAGATCCCTGATTCGTCTGGAAGCAGGCTTTGCCCTCCATGATACAATGTCCTTCCCACACCTAACCATACTGGTCAAATGTCTCCACGGGTGAGAATATCTAATCTTTAAAGTATTGGTGCAGTTTAGAATTATCCTTTAGATAGTGTTGATTACTTTTGTTAGCCCTCTCTGTCCACTGTTCCTATTCTACAGCAGGGCTTAGGCGGCTAAAGCCAGAGTCCAGACGTCTTGTTAGGGGCGTATATACAGTAATATGTGTCGAGCACCTTAATCTGTCGCACGCCTACACTATTTTTTTTTAACCAGATCATGCCGCATATCGTAGTTGTTACTTCGTCTTGATTGATATCTGCCAGAAGCGCTCTCTGCAATTTCCGATATCAACATTGTTTTCCCATGCAGGGAAAGCGTAGTCAATTCAATGTCGGAAATATACAGATACTCATAGACATGTCCGAATGCCTGCCCTAAGTCCAATCAAGGAGTTAAAAGGTTACCTTACAAGTTCCAATACATGACTTAGAGCTTGGGTCTTCACTCATCCATAAGCTTGGCGTATTTTTGACAGCGAGTATACCGACGCTGGGGCACAGCGATGCGTTACCTTACCCCAGACATACTTGATGAAGAAGGGAAGAGACAAGGACAATCGTACCAACACGAACTGATAATTTAGTATGTAAAACGATCTGGTGTAGTATCTAAAACTTTGCTTACGCATTTGTCGCTTTTTCTCCTAGTCCAACCCAGGTTAATCCAACATACCCAATCGCGTTAGCCGAGTTCGACAGGAACCACTCATGTTGTATTTTGCTTCTTCCCTGTTATACTTATTATCAACCTGGAAAAATACTGAAATTAACTGTATAAAGCCCGATTGGGGTGTGCAAGCTTTTTGTGGCCTAGCAGTAAATTTGGTTGACACTTATGCTCTTGAGCCTGGCCCAACCTCGAGGCACACTTTCTTTAGACTAGCCACGCCGCAAGTCCTTCAACAGAACTCGCTCACGATATACACTGATTTGTTCCTGGCCATCACTTTCAAGTTCAACTTCGATAAAACCATTGCGGAGGTAAAGATTAAGAGCTGGATTATTGTCCTCTACCACTTCTAGCCTCAGCCTAGTGGCGCCAATGCCTTGGGCCCATTCTTCAACAGCAGCTATGAGTGCGTCCCCAATTCCACGGCCTCGCACAGCAGGAACTACCCACATAGAGACGAGTTCGGCGATCTCAGGCTTATCAGTACGAAGCCCCCCAGCCATGCCGACTGCCGTGCCATGAAGAAAGGCAATCACTTGGTAAGCGCCTGGTATACAGAGACGGTCGCGCCACTGTTTCTCGGGAGCATTTCTCCACTCCGCGAGTTTCGATCCGAACGCATAAGGTGCTTCTATGAGTGCGGCTAATCTTAGATGCTTCCAGATCTCCCACTTGTCAGGACCAATATTTCGGAGATCGATCATAGAGAGAGATCGAGAAGATTCCGACTAGCAGTTGGCAGAAAATATAGAAGAAGGTACGTTCAGTGCACACAGTCAAAGCCCGGGTACTTTGCGTTTGGTTGGTGGCAAATAGATAATGGCTGGCGACCAAAATTGTGGTAGAGAGCAGGAGCCAAGGCTAAATACAGCACGACATCCGTGACATTAAAGGGGAATTGGGCGAAGATCGAGCCATATTGCTAGCTCTATGCTATGAAAAACTTTCTAGGACATTCCACGAGATTCGAGGGATATTTAGAATATAACACATATGACTCATTCCGCATCAACATCGAATACAATTTGATAAGGCTACGACTAGATACAGGGGGTTACGTCAAACTGGTAGATTTGTTATTCATCAGGGCTAGGAGTTCGGAAACCTTGTTGGTCCTGACATCAGGTAACCGCACGACTAATAGGCGCGTACAGGGTATGGAGTTTGAACTCAGCGATAAATGGTCAAGGATGAAGGCACACAGGGTTGGGTGCAGGCTATCCAAACGAGTTTCGGCAATCATGCGGTGAACTGCCTGGGTTAGGGTAAGGACGAAGGCCCCTTGCGTGCGACTAAATCTAGGCTACGGAACTAAGCGAAGGCCAACATGGTCATGGTACAAGTGAGTTTCGCAAACCTACTTTAATATCCGCGAATCTGTGCTCATCCAGTTCGACAGTTCAGCGTACCTTCCATCTCACCATTGCATTGACGCCTGACGGTTCGGATTCGACGACCACGATGGAACTCACTCGGTTCATCCAGGATCCGATTGCGGTAGTCATCATGGACTGCCGGCTGCCCAGTCATAGTGATTCGCCGCGGAAGCTATGGGAGTTTCCGATGCGAGAGGGGAGTGCTCCCAAAACTAATATTTCTTTTTGAAATTAACCCGCATGTGGATTAGTTCCGTTGGGCACGTCTAGAGCTTTTGACCCAATAATAAAAAAGAATTCAATCGTGTGAGGGTTCAGTATATGGGGCGGGCAATGTTACATTGTAATCCCTGCAGCAGCCGGTCCTTTAACAACTTAGGAGAGGTCTAGTCAGCGCCAGACTACCAAGAGCCAACCCTTTGGTCCCGTAATAAGCACTATGACGCCTGGCATTTTCCAACTCGCTAAGGATACGGTAACAGGCAATGTCGTATTCGTCATTCGACCGTTGATTATGGTACAAGTCTGGTGCAGGTGTTCCTTTATGTGTCATTTGGCCAGTGACCAACCAATGAACTGTGAGCTGGTATGCGGGAATGAGTCATGACCTCGAGGTAGCCATTCGTGTAGAAGCAAATGATACGTGTATATTGTTGGAGCATACTGCCGTCCGCACCTAGCGACCCCGCTTAGTCATCATTTATGTAAGCTAGATAATTAGATAGATTGGCCATCCCGGCCACCCCTAGCAATAGAACACACATCGCTTCCACATATATCCTTTAAATAAGAGCATCGTCTGTAGCATCACAGTCACTTCAATTCCAGAAGTAGTGGAATGTGCACGCCCACAGATTGACAGTGGCAATTTATCCATCGGAACTGATGGACAGCAGGGGATTCGTAACTGCATTGGGTGGTGTAGCTGCACTAAACAGTAGCATCGCACCTTCGAGAGGGGGAATGTAGTGGAACGACTTTGAAACGCTTATGGAACAACATGGCTTGGAAAGAATGGACAGACAAGGCATGGGTTGTCCGATGGATACAAAATCTAGGAAAGCCTGGCCTCTCTCTTTAGATTTACCATCCCGCGATGTTTTCTCCCTACTTGATGGGATTGTTCTTGAAATGGACTAATATTTTGATACATAATTGTGCGGTATAGTGCTCGCGCTTCCTCGGTATTTGGCTACTATCCTGACAAACTGTTATTGCTTGTACCTTGGTTCTACTTTCACCTAGTAAATATCTTTCTCTTTACCCTTATCGAGGTATACCGAGCTACTATCTTTAAACAGAAGATTGCTCTGCCATCCTAGCTGTTTCTATGTCATTCCGGTCTGTAATCCAAAGTATGTCAGCCGTCAAGGCTGACATACTTGTTACGGATCATTCCTAGGTCACATAATCGTACCTTAGTGTTGATGTGAGTGGTTGATTGGTTGGGTATGACAGAAATAAGTGACCAATATTGTATGGTTACCGGGATGGTACTATCACTCTATCTATTCTGTAACTATGGAAAACACAGGCCTTTTTATATAGAAGCATGGGAACATGCTTTTCCATGCCAAAGATGCGAACATCGGTACCCTAGACATCCGATATTCAGCAAGATTCCTTGCTCGTATACCATGCAGGCGATTCATCACATTGGACACCTCACATATATATTTCCAACACATTTCTCTGGCTATTCTCTGACATGAGGACTAAACGAGGGAGCCAAAAGGTCAAGGATTGTGGCCTGGTTCCAAAAGTTGGTCGCCTCAGGTTCTTAGGCCGGCTACGCACTAGATAAATATTTATCTTCCAGGTCGCCTGTAGGATCACTCCTGGTCACACCCGAGGAAAATTTTTAATAGCCAGCTCCGCGTCTTCTTCCCAGTACTGCAGAAAAGAATATTACCAGGACCCAGACCGGTCTTTTCCCTCTGTGACGACTCTGCATGTGACTAGACGTTCTGTTTACTTGTTTGTTTTGTTTGCTGGCCTGTTGTTTTGTTGCCTTCTGGCAACCCGTAGCTCTGTGTTTCTTCCTTTCCCCTCCATGCTTGATGTTTTCGTTAGAGAGTACCAATAAGATCATTGTCTTCA
The DNA here is from genome assembly GCA_009176345.1 of Aspergillus leporis. Taxonomy (NCBI): domain Eukaryota; kingdom Fungi; phylum Ascomycota; class Eurotiomycetes; order Eurotiales; family Aspergillaceae; genus Aspergillus; species Aspergillus leporis. The sequence goes on along the minus strand of ML732188.1, from coordinate 114,165 downwards.
TTGCCAGGCCGTCACACCCTCTACGCATCAGTATATCCCCAGCAGGCTCATCATCCCATTTACATCATCGAGCCGCATCCCGTCTGCTGCTGAACAGTGCATAACATTATGACTGAGGCAATCCCCATACTGTCCCAGTGTAACATTTGCACCAAAACACAGAGCGATGCTGGTACTACATTAAAACTTTGCGCTAAATGCCAAACAACATACTATTGCTCTCGTGGGTGCCAGAAAGCAGACTGGAAGCAGCACAAGAAGGTTTGTGCAAGCAATGCAGCTAGTGCATTCTCATCATCCACCTCGGCTCCCAGAAACTCCCCATCGAAGGGCTTGATTGCCTCTGTCGAAAAACCGTTTCATCGACTCGATACCGAGATATGGCTTCATGGCCGCCCGGAGGAAGATGTCTACAAGCTCCTCATCGATACTTACCGCTTACGGATGGATGATGACTATAAATTCGATGGGGAAGCAGATACGGATAGCATTTATGGCGGAGCTCTAGATGGTCGACAAGGGTTTCAATGCTTCCTCCGGACGGCTCATCGCAAGCGTCACTTGCTGCCACCGTGGTGGTCACAAGAGAAGGCAGCGGAGTGCGTTGGAGTAGGTATGAAGAAGGGTAAATGGAGTGATTTGGCGTGTACGATCGAGAAAAGCGACATTATTGAGCATTACGGAAGCCCCATGATGCCGATGCAGCTGAGAATGTTTGGAGAGCAGATATATGGACGTGGGCCTGGTGGGCAGAGTGGAGCTTCGATGCTCAAGCTTCAGAAGATGGCAGAAAATGGAGGCGATGGATTGCACATGAGTCATCTTGACTTACGCTCTGCCTTCGCTCGTACTTAATGTTATCGCAGATCTAGCTACTATCATGTGCTGATTTAACGCAAAGTGGAACTTTGAAAACGTACAACGAAACGAGAGTGCGGTCGGGAAACATCAAAATTCGACCTTACCTAAAACAAGCGTTATTATCGCCATAAAATACATCGTAGAGGCCCTAGGCTCCATAGACATCCACCACAACCCCCTTATCTCCAAATTTCTAAATTGCTTAGTAGCCAGGAACGCTAAATATAGCGCTAACGGTTTCTAGTCTAGTTATTATAATTCAACTAACGTATTTGGTAAACACTACAAGCGAGCCGTCACCTAAATTCTGATGCGTTCTGTATTAAAGCAATTCAACCATCTATCATGCCTCCAAAAGCAGTTGGAAAACCAAGCAATCTAGCTGAGCAAGAAGGCAGCATCCCGCTTGCAATATCTCCTATTAAAATAAGAAGGTTCTAAGTATTACTAGAGCTGCGCGCATATATAATGCGCCACGTTCCACCCCTACGTTATCGATTAATGGGCATCCTTTTCGAGCTGAACCACGCGCAAATAATCATAAAATGACTGAAAATAAAGACGAGATACGGGTTTCTTGGATTCTATCATCAGACCAACGTGGATATGGTAAATGTGAGGATCGTAAGCTCATACGTGATTGGTTTGACCAAGTTCAAAGCACTATAATCAGTATGATACAGTATGGCACTGCTTTGGAAGGTATCTACAACTTCGATGAAATAGGTTTTGTATTAGGTCTAGTAGCTACTGCTAAAGTAATAACTGGAGCTGATCTATATGGTAAGCCTTTTCTTGTTCAGCCAGGGAATCGGGAATGGGTTACTTCTATTGAATGTATCAGTTCTAAAGGTTGGGCTCTTCCACCTTCTACTGTTCCTGGCAGGCCTGTCATGGAGCTGTAATAAGTCGTTCGTCGCCTCACATGATCTCCTCGAAACATTATCGTTCTTATCGGCAGGTCTTGGTCCCGTCAAAGAGTCAGAAGGGCATCGGTTCCTGCCTTCCAAGGTGAGACTTGATAATCCCCTTCTTAGGAACATCGTTACTTTCACTAGAAGCAAGAGCATATGAGACACACCTCTGTGGCGGGGAGAAAAAGGTAGGAATGCAAATTAGTGGTATTCTGTTATGGGTCCGACAGAGAATCGGCGTAGGAAGTACATGATATACCTGACACCTCGCACAGGGGACCCTGCCCATGCTTTTGTACTTTCGAGATAGTTCATTTGGGACAGATCCTTCGGCCATGTGCAGTCGTTGCTATGCGATACTGGGTGTCGAGGTGGTATAGGTCTCCTGGTTGGTTTCAGTCTACCCAAGAAAGCAAAGTGGTACGCAGACCTCCTGCAAGAAGCTCGACGTGCAAAGTGATCTAGCATTGGTCAGTCAAGGATGGCATATGATGAATCTCTTGGGGCTCTTATCTTTGCTATGGGCTAGAATGGAATTGGCCTACTCGTGAAAATCACAGTCAGAAATACACATATATAAAATAACATCATAGACTTCTTGATACAGTTAATCTTCATTCGTGAGGTGTAGCAACTCTAGATATAAGATAGCTTCCTGGATTGAAGAAGTATGTTGTATACTCTCTCTCAAATTCCTGATATCCTCATCAGTTCCGCAGCGTAACGTACGAATCAAGTCCGTGAGAATTTCTCGGGACTTTTGGGCGTCATCCAGGGCAGCCCTTAGGGCCAATTTGCGCCGTTTATCTTTGCAGAGGTCGAAGATACACTCGGTCTTTGAAGCAGTACATTGTTGGCAGGGGGCAGAGCCACTACACTATTTCATGTTAGATATTTCTTAGATTATGGGTAATTCAAGATATACCTTTGTCCGCTTTGCTTGGCATGATGTGCAAGCCAAATTCCGCTTCCTGGGCAGTTGAGTTTTGGGTTCTGGATTCTGTTGTTGGTCCGAATGTGATATCAATGGGGCCAAGGGCCGGAGTGAGTACCCAGTATTGTTGGACATTTCGAAGGTGAGAGGTTGAACTTTCCAGTCATGCTCTGCCAGTGGTAACAAAGCGGCGGGCTACTTGGAGGCTTTTCTAGTTTATTGCCACTGAATCCTAAAAGTATGTGGATTGAAACGAACAGGGCTTATCTTGTGAGCATGACATGGCCACTAGAGAAGAAAGGTACTAACAGAGATATAGAGAGTGGTGAAACCAATCTCTTAGACAAAGAAAAATTTGTCGTACAAGGATAACACTACTTTGCTGCCAAGTCGGCTAGACCGGTCCCAGCCTTACATGATTTCCTGGCATTATTCCCGTCCATTACTCCCATAGAACCGAGTGATCGGCCGAGAATGTGGATAGCATACTCTCCAGTTACCTCTCACCGTTGGATACATCGCAAGGGGCATACACTTCACCTGATATACATCCCTTGTGTTTATTTGGTATCCTAGCTACTTGCATAAACTCTCGTGGGTGTACTACACCCCATAGCTCCTGGAGGGCCATGCGCCTGCTGGACAGTCTTTACGGCTGTCTTAGGCCTACTAGTTTTGCACATGTTAGGGTTTGACAGGTCGGGCCCTCTCTGGCACCTATCAAGAAGGGCTGAACGCAGATCATGCGCAGATCCTCGCTAGATCCACATACGCGGATGCTCAACAAGTTCACTAGTTCCGGGGTGGCGCTACGCATGTCGCTGCCTTGTAATACAGGCGTAACTATATATGGATTAGTTGGGCCTTGGCCCTAAGGTACTAAACCAACTTTGTATGTGTGTCAGACGATCCCTACATACTCAATAACCCAAGCATTTCTGCTCAGAACTGTTATCCTTGGCTCAATCGCCCAATGTCCCAAGGAAAAAGCAGCCAATAACTGGGGTTCACATGATTTCACTCATCACGAGCGGATATTGGAGACGTTAGGGGGGCAGCCGGCATGAAGATATGCTTCATTCTCTTGTGAGATGATTGTATTATTATAATATCGGGTAAAATAGGAGGTCCTCCTCAAACTACAGAAGTATTCCTATTTCAACCTACCCCTTGCACATTATCAGGTATGGCAAACCCTTGGTCTGCTAAGCTGATAAATTGATTGCCAGCAGCCACCCCATAAAGGAGAAGGTAACCTCCGGGAATGATTACAAAAGGAAAAAAAAAAAAAAAAAAAGGCGGAAAGGCGGGCGGCAGTGGATGCTCGTAACTTCATTAGAAACGCTAACTGATATGACAGATGATTAGTAGGACCACTCCTACCTCCTAGCTTCTGCTAAGTTTGTACCTAAAAAGAGCCATCCAAACTGGTACATCTACAGCGCAGCACTTTGGAGCGAATCCTTGCAAACGGGCACACTACCCCGTCAGACTTGAACATGCTTTGATACCTATCGCGGATTCTTCGACTCTCCATCATTTGTTTTCTACAACTATATAATCCTCCCCAGATTATCCCTTCTGCCTGCCCTGATTCCGCCTTCTTCTGTCTTATGTTGTCCCTTTATTTGCTTATCCATTTCCCGTTCATTGTCTTTTCTGTAATCCTTGGTCGAAGTAAAATACCATCGTGCCAACCAGAACCAGAATTCTGTATTTTAGCATCAACTTTACCAGATAGTGACGGTCTTGTAGCCGCTTATTTAGAATGGCTTCTCTCTCAGTGCTTCTTGAATCCTCCATATTCCGCTCTGCTTTCGAATCTACTGAATTCCCCCTTCCGAGCAGTTTATCTATTGTCCCCATCATCTACGTGTTGCTTAGTCTGGTTACTTTTGGGTTTTCTACTACCCTAATTTTGCCTATCTCTTTTTCTACTGCAGACCTTTCGCGCTCCGCCCTTTCTCATGCCCTTAATTGCGATTGGATCTTGTTACCTACTTCAGCGTCCCGATCTGTTCTTCTGTAGTGCCTAAACCTCCACCGTTCTCCGTCCCCCGCTGTTCCTACCAGAGAGTCTCAATTTCCTCGCATAAGTCTCGGCATCAACTCGTTTACTCCCAGCCATGGCACGTGGTGGCGAGCGCGACTTCAATTGTTCCTGGAAGCATTGTGAAAAGGTGGACCTTCCCGCCATGTCCCTTATTTGCTCTCCTTGCTCCCAACAATCTTTGATAGGGGAGCCATGCATGCTAATAATGCTGAAAGCGCTTCAATCACAAGTCAGACTTTTCCAGACATTACCAGATACATACCAATGAGCGTCCTTATCACTGTATAGTGGAAAGCTGCAATAAGAGCTTTATCCAACGGATTCAATTAACGGTTCACTCGCGAACGCATACTGGCGAAAATTCTCATGTCTGCGGCTAGGCGGGATGCCTCAGTGCGTCTCTTGATGTATGCCCGAGTCCCTGCCCCATTGTCTCCCACAGGCTTGGAGTAACCAGGGACGCGTCGCAGTCATCAAATTTAGCCCGTCACCAGAGAAACCACACAAAAGGGCCGTCTTATGTATGCCCCGAACCAACATGCAAACAAAAGATCGGGTTGCACTTGGCGCATAAATAGCAAATCTACTAATGTTTCCTAATATCTTCTGTACATTGACCAAACACTGACACCACTTCTACTCTCCAGAAACAGTAACTCTCTTTCTATCTGAAGGTGGGACTACCGAGTGTTCCTACCAGACCCTTCCAGCTTGGTGACAGTTATACGAATTGCATCGCTATACCTATAACGACACAATCAGGCAAATCCCATTTTAGGCTGTTTGGCTATATTTTCCTATTGGGCCGTCAAAATATAATTCTCAAGTTTCATGAAATTCGGCTTTTTGAAATAGAATTTGGGACTGCCCATGGAATTTAAAAGGAGCTAACCCTACACAGGTAAAATATGCTCTCATATTACTGGCTCACACATCCACGAATCCTATCATCAATGCTTAGCCTTTCTTGGGGAGCAAATCGCATGACATTTGAATCTCCAGATATAGTCGAAAATGTAGTCGAAATTCCTCTAGATCTGCCATTTTAATGAAGGCCGCCCGCAATATCATATTTAGCATCATCGAAGAGCCTGACATCCGCCCATGTTCCCCACAGCGTCAGCGATAAAACCATAAGCCCGTATGATTTACGTATCGCTGCATTGAGCACATCGGGAATGGGTTTGGCCTCCCTTGCGAAGCCTCCACAATATCGGACAACAACTATAGAAAGCAAGTGCCGTGTCTCGGACAGCCGCGGTACAGCCAGCTATTCTTATTTAATTGAAAGTCTGTACCAATAAAGATTTTCAGAAGTTTACCCGTATGGCCGTTTTACCTTTCCCTATTATGTACTGACCCAGAGGGGCCTACGTGTCAAGAAAAGGCGTGCTCCTAGCGTGTACTCCACACACGCCTGTTAACAAGAAGAGCCTCTTTTCATTAAGAACTGGAGCAGCGCAGATAGAAAAGGAAGCAAAGAAGGAAAGGAAGCGCAATCAGGTCTAATTATCGGGAGCAGATTTCTGTGAATCGTTAAAAGTCTATCTCATTCCAATATTTTGACCTACTTTTGTAGCAATGGTTATCTCTCACGCATTGCGCTAGAGCGGCACAGCAACTGCGCCGTACAGGGGTCTTCAACCATTCACTGCATCCGATTCGACACGAGATGGAATCGCCCTATATAACAACCTGTTCTCTTAGCACGTCCGCAAATTTTCTCCTTTTCTCTCCTCCTCCCCATCACTTGTGTTTACAGACTTATACTCCATACCCAACATCATCATGTCGCAGTCGTTAGATATCCAGGCAATGAATCAATTGCAGTCGCAGCAGTCCAAGCTTCTAGATAAGATTGACGGACTACGTGCGATCGGTGTGGGTACACTAGTAGAGCTACCGCAGCTGATTGTGTGTGGTAATCAATCCAGTGGTAAGAGCTCGGTGCTCGAAGCTATCTCCCGGGTGCGTTTTCCAGCCAAAAGCAATGTCTGCACCCGTTTCACAACAGAAGTCATACTGCGACGGAACCATCAGTCCAAGATCAAGGTGTCTATCGAGCCAGACATGTCGAGAACGAACGATGAGGAACGCCAGAATCTCTGCAATTTTACAGTCGACGCAGTTCCCAACGGCCTCGATTTGCCTGCGCAGATTGAGCGGGCCAAGACATGCATGGGCATTCACGATGGTGGTTCTACCAACTCGAGGTTCAGTGACGACGTGTTGAAGGTCGAGATCTGGGGTCCAGACAAGCCAGAGCTGACGCTTGTTGATCTCCCGGGTTTATACTATTCTACCAGGAGCGACCAGGGCGAGCAGGGCATTAGGACCGTTCGTGGCCTGACAGGGAAGTATATGAAGAATACGCGGAGTATTATTCTCGCCGTTATTAGCGCGAAGACGGATTACCATTTGCAGGAAGTGCTGAATATCGTGGAGCGTTTTGACCCAAAACGCGAGCGGACCCTTGGTATTATCACACAGCCCGACATTCTCGAGGCCGACTCGGAGGAGGAGAGCAACTATTTGCAGTTTATGCGAAACAAGAAGGTCAGCTTGCGCCTGGGATGGCATGCCCTGCGTAACCGGTCGTTTGAAACACGAGATATCCCAGACAAGGCGTGCGATCAGAAGGAGAAAGAATTCTTTGAGCAAGGACGGTGGACCACTATTTCTCGAGATTGCGTGGGAATTGAAAGTCTCCGACGCCGTATGAGTAGTATCCTACTCCGGCATGTTCAGCGAAACCTTCCAGGCTTAATTGCCGACATTCGGGACAAGATTTCTGACTGCCAGCAGAGCCTCTCAAGGCTAGGATCTGCGCGTTCAACCCTTCAGCAACAGCGAGGCTACCTCCTCAATATAAGCAGTAGCTTTGAACGTATTACTAGTCAAGCCTTAAATGGAATGAACGCCGATGAATCCTTTGGTGGATTTGGCGAAGACACACAGGGTACCCATGACTTTCGTCGGCTCCGAGCAGTCATCCGCGAATTGAATGAGTGCTTTGCAGATGGTATGGGTCTTCGTGGTGGTCGCCGGATTATAAAGGGCCTGGATGCCCAGGAACATGACCTAGAAAAAGAGTGTTACTCGCGAGGCGCTTGAGAACGAGATAAACGACCAGGCGCACAAGAATCGCGGTATTGAGCTGCTAGGCAATGCAAACCAACTCCTTGTGGGGAGCATGTTCCGGGACCAGTCTAAGCCTTGCGAAGAGATTGCTCAATTGCACTTGATGAACGCCTGGCAGTTGGTGAGATATTTCGTATGTCTGCTCCTGCACAGTCTCGCAGATGAACACACCTACTCCCTACTACTGGGAACAATTCTCGCACCGAAACTGGAGAGGATGAAAGCCGACCTCATGAACAAACTCGAAGAATTGACTGCCTACACCAAGCGCGGCCACCCTCTACCTGTTGGGAAAAGCTTTCTAGTCAGGATTTAGGGAGCACGAACAGACCGCCAGCTTGCTGCGTTGAAAAGGAGCCTGGGTCTGCCTAGGACAATTCTTGGATTTGCTGATGGCTCCCAAAAAACATTAAATGCTGAAGATCTCGAAAAAGCTGCCTCTGAGCTACAATCGTCTCGGGACCAATTTGCAGCGGCGGAAGTCATTGACCAGATGCAGGCGTACTACAATGTGAGTGCTACATGGATTTATTTGGATTGCCAGTTCTGATCACCCATTCCAAAAAGACTAGCATTGTGACCTTTGTTGGCAATGTCGCGACCCTTGCAATCTAAAATTGTCTACTCGGCCCATTGGAGCATATTTTCACTGGTCAAACCGTCAATAATATGGATGACCGGCAGATTCGCGAGCTTGCAGCAGAGCCACCACACATTCGAACCGATCGAGAACGTCTAAACCAAGAGCTCGTCCCTACAGCGCCCGCCGATGTTTGGTAAGCCGGCTATTGGACAGGAGCCACTCCCCTCATCTAAGGGTCTATTTGCCCATCTTAGACAACAAGAGCCTAAGTCTCAGTGTAAGCCTATTACGCCTATCTAAAATTAGTTTATTGGTACCTTGCTAATATACCTGAAAGCGCCTTCGAAGTCTACCCCGCCTCAGACCTCAGATAATGATATTAAAGCTTCTTCAACATCGGATAGCAACAATAAATGGGACATTTTCTCAACCGTCAGTTCACCCGCTCCAACACCGCTGTCCGGCGGCGGTTTCGGATCTACATTTGCAACCAGAGAGAAATTGACCCAGGGTCCCCCTATGTCCTCTCTACCTAGTAGTGCGCCCCCAAGGCCTGTTGACGGCCATGCTACTAAACGCTCATCAGCAGCAGGAAGGAATATGACACAGACAACCACTTCTACAACTAAGAATTCGGCAAGGCTCCTGAAGGATTTGGCTCAATAGCCAGGCACTTGAATCAAAACTATACCACTTTCCTCAAATCCGAAGATATCAATTCTAAATTAGATCCCACAAAAGCACCAGGCACAGAGTGGCTTCATCGATAGGACGGCAGACGTTCCAATTACATGGAGAAACCACTCTTCTAATGCTTGTTCTACATGGCAAGAATCTTCACGACTGCAAGAGTGCCGGACACGGGGCACTTGGAAGTGCTCCAGCAAATCTACTGCTTGGGACCTTTTTTGAAGTCACTCACCTGAGATTAGTGGACCTAGTATACCTTTATGTCTCACACGCCATGACGACATTCTTTCACCTGAGTTGCAGCTAACACTTGGATTCTGCTGCAGGAGCTGCGGCTTGGGCACTATGCACGAGGGATTAGGAAAGCCTAGACAGAATTACTTGGCAGATGTGCTTTTGAAAAGAGCAAATGAAACTGTGCCGAAGAGGAGACTGTATGTATGCTATATTTCAACTTGCTTGAAGGGTCACTCCTTCCTCTTAATCAGAATTTTCGTCGGTATTTCCTAAACTCCTGAGTAAGGAGGCAAATCTGCACAAACTTAACACATTACATAAGTCATGGACAAGACCTCAATTGAGTAATGCCTCGGGCAATGTACTACAACCGTCTATACTTCATTGATCAAAATGTGTCCACCGTACTAAAATAGTGCAACTTGTAGCTCCGTGCATATGCGACGAACCCCCGAGTAATTGTCATAGGTATGTTTGTCCCTTTCTTACCCCCTTATCCGCTATTTCTCTCTGGCATGTATAGATAAACGAGCGAAGATGGCTTTACGTTCCCTTTCGCAACCAGCATCTCATTCGCGCTACTCTCCCCACATTCTTGGCAGTTCCTCTGGATCCACTATGCACCTGTTCAGAGCTCTTGTCTTGCAAAGTTAGGATCTGCGCGCTCAACCTTTTAGCAACAACGAGGCTATCACCTTGGCATAAGCAGTAGCATTGAACGGGATGTACGCTGATGAATCTTTTAGTGGATTGGCAACGACACGCACGGCTCTAAAGATTTCCGTTGACTTCGAACAGTGACCCGCAAATTAAATTAATATTTTCACCAACGCTATAAACCTTCATGGCTGTTGCTGAATTATTAAGGACTGGCCTTCTGGGAAATTGATTTAGGGAAAGAAAGACACAGGCCATACATGCAGAATTGGGCACCAGAGTACGTTACTCACCAAGTGCTTAAAGGAAAATATTAATGAGTAGGCGCGCAAGAATTACGGTATCGAGCTGCTAGGCAATGCCAACTAGCTACTTGTTAGGAGCGTGTTCCGGGACCAGTCTGAGCCCTGGGATGAGGTTGCCCATCTGCACTTGATTAACGTCTGGGAGTAGGAAAAATATTTCGTATGTCTGCTCCTCCCTGCAGATGAACTTCTGCAGTATTCTCACATGGTTCTGTATCTGGGAATACGATGCTCCCCATGGTTGCACGACGCTGCCCTTTGGCTCGTGGTCACTATCCGATTTTCGACTCGGTTGGTGGGTGGTGGCATAGCTGGTTCCGAAATGTACAGAGCAAGTCCAACAAATAAGAATATAATACTGTAGCAAGTTCTACGGTTGGTCAGAGGAATTGGCATCAGAATAGAGAGAACTAAGTAATTGACTTGACTTGAGTGAGGGGACTCGTTGACTTAGTTGAAGATCGAAAGGATGAAAGATACACATGTACAGCTGAATATAATACAGCTATGCAAGCCCCTCACTAGTGGAATATCGTCAGTCCTTACCGAGCACTACAGCCATATTCGTAACAAAAAGACTCTTTTTATTCTCAACTATACTAGTATTAGATATCTTACCAAGCCATGTGAAAGTTGGGTCAATCACATAGATCATTATTACTATCCTAGAAATTCCAATTTCGACTGTTGCTTCGAGAAACACGGGGTGTAAAGTTCTACACGTTATCGCGTCACTCCTAGCACTCGCCTTGGAAAATGCCACGCCACAAAACCTAATAACCTAGTCCAATATGTCAAAGGTTTAGACTCATGGAAGTGGACTGATATGGTTCTATCAGAGTTTTATGCAAAAACATTGATGGACTATCAAAGATCCGCTATACCACCCGGTGACTGCAGAGCCCGTCATGAAGCATGGAGTGTCAGGTTTAGTGAGGGCTAAAACACTGTCCGACGGAATTCCCTTCAAACGGAGTTGGTAGGGCAGCTTGCTCACGCTTCAAAGAATGTTTAGAATGTTGGTAATACCTCACTAGTTGACCGATACACGCTGAGCCTCGTTCTCTTTCCAAATCTGGAGTTGGGCTAGGTATATTTGATCCCGAAGCGGATATAACTCACCTGGATATACCTGCATTGGTTGAGTGGATAGAAAGATCAGCCCCAGAGCTATGGCTGCTACTTTGGAAGATGATGGAGCCGCAGGAAGCCAGGTTTCGCCGTGACATTTTTGCTAAAAATAAAAGGAGTCTAATAATAATTTGCTCCATCTTCCCATACCCATGCCCGAATCACTTGCAACAACTTTCCAATGCTGCTTAGCCTCCATTTACATTCGATAGGTGTAAAACGGCGCACTATCAGCGTCCTGGCTGGGCTTGGGATTACACCAGGATACCAAACAATTAACAATAAACGCAGCGAGTTTGCTGAGCTTGAAGAAGCAACGACCCTTTCAAGTGTCTACCCTACTTTCCCCCACTCTTCCAATATGCTAGTGCTACGGGCTAATGCTCGTATAGAATCAGATCAATTTGCCTAGCATGACAACAACATAATTACATTATTATATCCTGGGATAATTTCAGCCACAATCGAAATGTTCCGCATCAGACTCTCTGTGAGCCGGCGAAAAATATCTGTGCTACTACTGGGAAGCTCTGCATAGGATATACCTCCTGAGAGACTTGAAAGATTGATATTGCACTCTGATGTTGTTGCTCTTGACCCTGATGATATGTGTTTGGCTACTGGTAATCAGAAAGATAAAATTCTCCATAGCTACCAAACCTATTAGATTGCAGAAGCTATCCATTACACTCATCATCAGGCTGTTGAGAAGGTATTCCCTGACCACGCTCCCAATTCCAAAGGCGAAATGGGAGATTGTCCGAATCTCATTGGTTGGCCAGAGTTTCTATCAATTGAGCGCCTCCCTCCTCGCAAGACACCTCACTACGGCCTTGCTCCTTTTCTGGAAGATGAGGGCACTGTAAGCGGCACCTACAGGGTGATTGGTAAAGTTTTTACAGCGTAATTAGGATATGACAATGTTAAAAACTTTAAATTAAAATTGCACTTAGTATATGAAGATCAGAAGACAGTTTCGTTGATTTATACTATTCAAAAGAAAAACAAGAGGCGACGGCTTCCGTATGATAAGTACAATTGGCTCTTGGCTGTGCCTGGATTATTTCACTAGCGTGCAAATCATATAGGTATAATCCACCCCACTTATTCTGGTTCTGACAATGCAGCAATGGAGTCAACCCTGTACCATAACAAAAACTACCTTGGCTGCGTACAAGGGCATAAGTGCCCGTTCCATCATAAAGAGGAGGTGGCTACATGGGACTTTGATGCAAGGATTACAGTTCTCTTTTATCGTCTCCTTTCACCGAGTGTGCGTACTGCCCAGGTTGAACAAATTGTCAACTACATCAACCCCTGTGCTTCATTAACCAGAAAGTTGCGGATGCTCGCCAGTTTATCTTCCCTGCTGCCGAGACTAGATATACTGCTTGTTTCCTTTGGGACGGCGTCAACCTGAACCGGGAACCAATGTTCTCCTTGCAATAGAGCGCCCGGCAGACCTTCAGCCATACATGGTCCTCTCGAAGGACGGTCGCACGCTCGTTGTCCATGAAGATTTTAATTGTGTTTCCCTGCAGAGGTTTCACTCCTGCCACCTTGACACTTTCGGTGCTGGGGTGCAACTTTAAACGATCCGAGAGAACCCCCCACAGCCGCCCGGGGTCTCTCAGCAATTCCTTGTCTCCGCTGACGCTCTCCAACCATCTATTACAATCGCTGGCAATCCGAGATCCGCCCGAGAAACCCTTGTGGTGGAAGACACTACCGACGTGGCTGTGACGGCCGATACCCAGCTCCGACCTGTACTCGGACTTGTTATAGCGGTGCGAAGAGACTGGAGCTCTGCTTGAAGCTCCTCATAATGACCGTTGCACATCCATGTCGTCGTGTTGGTTGGGGTCATTGGTACTGTCTGTTTAACTTCTCCAGTTCCTTCTACACATCGACCAGTGCATCTTTATAGTTCTTTATTTCTTCCTTGTGCTTCTCATCTCTCCGGCACAGCCTTTGCGCAACTCCATGATCTCCGCGCGTAGTCTGGAGGTCTCCACATTTCTTGTAAATGATTAGGCCGATCAGAGGCTATATCTAAGCGGTGGATCCATGGATTAGTCAGAGCCTATTCTTAGGGACCCGCGTACAAATTGGTGTAACTATAAATAGGGACGAGAAAAAGCCAGTCTGATAGTTGAATAACATCATGGTTCAATAAGCTCCTCGGATCATTAGAATGATTAGTGTGTAGTTGATACACCTTATATCGCAACCCTTTTATACCGAGACCACCTAAAGCTCTTCCCCCGAATCTTTACATCTCTCAAGTTTGTCAGTCGCTTCTTCTCTTACTCTGGCTCTGTCTTTGCCGCCGGAAATAGGAGAGATGGAAAGTAGAAGACTATGTGTCTGTCAAATCACCAGCTACTGAGGGGAGAAATTGTCCGCAGTTTGGACGTCGGGATGGCATAATAGGGCAAGAAGGGCGATTGATAATTCGTTACTTCGCTTGGCATCTCCAGGGGTTTCCCACCGCCTTCTTATTGGTCGGCTCTTGCGATTTCAAATGCTCAACAAAAACCCATGGCATGGAAAGTGGATCGCTTATCCACTCTAGGAAAAGCAAGTCAAGATCGCAGTGTGGACCTGTGTTGTGTCCGCAACATCCTTTCCCCTTATGCTTCTGTCAATTATGTAGAAACTGTGCGAAGAGATCAGCCCTGATTCTCTTGCTACAGGGGACCTGAGAGACTCCATACACGAACTTTTTGCACCCTACCACGGTAGATGTCTTACCCAAAAGCCAATCATTTATTGCTGGCTCAAACATCAAAGGATAAACTCATACGTGAAGGAAACATCAATACGAATTCCTTGCGGTTATGGCTTGAGGTAGTTTGGGAAGTTCGGGATGAAATCAAGTATCAATTCGAGTAACATAGTGAGCAGAAAGCCTGACAGCAGTCTGTTCTGCAGCTCTAGGGTAGCCCCTAATTTTAATCACTCATCTTCTAGAAGAATAACCTCAACTCCATCCAAAGCTTTCAACTTGTTAATAGCTTCCTCGGTTAATGGCCTGATTGGAAACCCCAGATTAGTCCTCGTAGTTTACTACCGTACCGCAAGAAGAGGCGCAAGCTTACGGGGGGTGATAAAGTGGAGGGTAGCTTGGCTGTGTGACAAACTCGTCGGTTCCGGTATCCTCGTTGGTGATCCTATGCTGTCACTTAGCAACCTTTTAGTCAAATGCCCTCGGGAAAACCAACCTAAGGACCACTTCATCATGCTTTTCGAAACCCTCCGGGGTAAAACGAATGATGGTTTGCTATTCGAATCATATTAATTCTCCTCCTGCTTTGAAGAGACCTGCCAAATGACGAGTCCCACTTACTTTCCTGGACATGTTGTGTTCGTCTGCTTGGGGGGTGGTGGCGGGGATGAGTGATGGAAAATTCTTCGCTAAAATTGATATTCGTAGTGTGGCTGTTTAAAATGACCACTCCCTAGATCTTGAGCAAACTTCATCTATTTATAATTGAATAATTCAGAAGACTATTCTCGCATCCTACTCCTCCACACCTGAACTGACGCCATAAACCTATTCTGTTAATGAGATGTGGTGTATCGAGCCACAATGACGTTGCGCACAGGCGCTAATGCATGTTCGTGCCAAGGATATGCAGATCAGTGGGGAAACCAGAGCTACCTGTGTCTTTCATTGTTTGATCTTGATTACCCCTCATTAGAGGAGAGCTGACCTCTGCATGGTAGTATGCTGGCAAGTGGATACCTGGACTTGAGGATTGGGTGGTTGACTAATTGCTCTTGTTTGAGGTTCGTGGGCGGTGGAGGTATTGGGTTATTGAAGCCTGCGATTGTCAAACCTGTTGACGGCGATGGGGATTGCGGCATGTGATTGATTGTTTAGGAAATTTAATAAATATTGGAGGAGCAGTGAAGAGACTAGTATTAAATTCCAACTAATCTATACACCTGTTTTTAGCTATATTCTATGCCTATCTGCTTAGCAGTGTCTGTAGCCCCCGTTGTTTTTGTTGTCCTACAATAATTCACAATATGTGGAATTCGCGGCCTGGATCCAGCATTCATTGTACAATGTAGTAAAATAGATTTGAAGGGCCTGGGGACCGCCAAGTAGTAGTAGAAGTAGTCCTCATTGTCCTGTCCTAGCTTGCCCATGTTACATGGCCACCACGCAGGGTTGAGCTGTCTAGCAGGTCCGTAGGACGCTTCCTGCAGTAGCTGGGGGAGTAGCGAAGTAAAGTATATAACACGTAAAAGCAAAAGAATATAAGATAGCTCTATGTCAAGAGCTTAATTACTAAAGTTTATTTATAATCTCTCTACCCCATACCAGCTTCTGCACCACCGGCTATGCTGTACAGCCTCATAGCCATGTCTCACCACTATTGATAATTCACGCCTTCTTATTGCCTGGCTTAGTGGCCCAGTTGACCTGAACTAGTCCACTCTTTTGCACATATTGTATCTTCACCAAGTTCAGTATTTTAGTTATTATTTTATTATTCTTGTATAGCTAGTTGCCACAGGACCCACCACTTAAAACTGTGATAGTAGACCTGTTTTTAACATAAATTCTGCTACTAACAGAGCTGCCTTCGGCTTCTAAAGAAGCTGGTTAAATAATAGAGTCCCTGGATCCCTTCAACGGACATCCCGCCACATGTCCGTGTGGAGTTCACCCAAAAGAGGATACTTCATAACAATATGTCGGGGGTTCTGGTTACCCAGCCCACACCCACATCTAGTATCTTGACAGACATTGATGTGGGTGGGGTATTAATTTAGTTTTATACGCCCTGTGCGCAGCTGTATAAGGACTGAGGAGGTTGCTTTTTACAACCCCTTCCAGTACCGCAGGACCTGCGGACCAGGCGCCTGAATCAGGTGTTTTGTTAGACAACTAGTCTTCTTCTTCTCCTATGCCTGCATCCAGTCCTTCTTCAACCGCTCCCTGACAACCCTCTTGGCTGTAACTCCCAGCTGGGCCATCCGCTTAGCTTTCTTAGATATAGGCCGTCTTACTACCGTTAACCACTCTAGTTGATAGGGACACCCCCAACTTTACTAGAAATTACGTACTCTCAGCTATGCATACTCCACCGAAACCTACGAACGAAAAAGCGACAAGTACAAGTGTTCTTCAGTTAGCTTCCTGCTTCTATGCATCATCTTATCTTTCTATGCCAATCTTTTCTGTACCCCGTGTCCACGCCCCAGACGCTGTCACTCCTCAACCTCAACAATCAACTTCGTACAACTCACCCCCCGGAGCAGTTTGTCCAACCCAGCATTGATAGCCCCCAAACCCTTTCCCACGACGCTCGGTTCCGGACTCGGCCTGATGGTCCCTTTGGTCAGTTTCTCCCTCAGCCACGTCCCAATCCAGTATCGGAACTGCTCCAGCCTCTCCCCTTCCACCGTCGACGGCAGCACAAATATCGTCTCCACCCCGTTCACGACCTCCGCATCCGGAGGAACTACGGGTGCCGACCCGATCTTCACTGTCTTCGTCTTCTTCCCTTCTTGATCTTCTCGGAGGAATGCCTTAAGCACAGCCTGACATGGCGCCAGCTGCCCAGTAGCAAGAAAACAATGCCGGATCGCTAACCCGTCCTCCTTGGCCGCCGAAACGATCGCATCCACAACTCGTGAGTCCTTGTAGTCGAACACGCGGTCCGCGCCCAGTGAACCTACATAACTCTTATTCGCCGATCCGGCCGCGGCGTACACGGCTGCGAAAGAAGAGTTGGGATCTTCCCGCAGCAGCCGGGCTGTTTGTACGCCCATGGTGCCGACGCTAGAGGAGGCACCCCAGATTAGGAGAGCTTCACTTTTTTCCATGTTATTCTTTTGCTTCCCTCCGTTGGTATCGGTACCGGTAGAGCCAGCAGAGACTGGAGCAGAAGCAGTGGCTTCTCCCACCCGGGGGATCCCCATGACATCCCACGCGTTAAGGGGTACCTCGACGGCGACGGGCAAGGTTGCCGCGTGGTTCCAAGACATGCCCTCGTCCGGAAGGGGTACAGCATGCTGCCAGGGGATGAGGCACCGCTCCTGAAACGCGCCGTAGTCTGGATCGCAGGACTTCCAGACAGAGGCGGCGTAGGCGGCGACGCGGGTAATACCCGGTCGGAAGGAGGGGGCCGGATCATTGTCAGTAGCACCGGTGGGGACGTTGTCGCCGACCTCGAGGACTAACCCCGACATGTCGAAGCCAATGACCGTGGGGTACGTGGGTATGAAGAGGCCTTGGTCACGCATGTAGGCGTCTGCCGGGTTGAGGGCTACAGATTTGACAGCGATGAGGAGCTCGCCTGGTCCTGGCTTTGGGGTGGGGCGGGTTTGGAGCTCAAAGGGTTGGCCTTTGGCCGGGGAGACGGTGGCGAGGTGGGTGGCCATTCGGACGTTTTGTGTAAGTAGAGGTTTAGAGGTTTTCGAGGTGGAGGATCATATGTAAACAGAGCCTGGTATTCAAGTCAAGGTTTTATAATTCTGATGCCATAGACATTGGCCTCTCTTCCTAGGATATTGAGGGGGATAACCTTCTTCTTATACGATTAAGCTATCATTTCCAACTACTTGCTCTTTGATGTAGTGACGGCCCGTCTGATGCGACCTTCTGTTGATTATAGATGGCGGGGAGGGTCAGGGCAGAAGTCGCAGCCAATCAGAGACATCCGCATCCGAGGAGTAGCTAGCGTGAAAGGTGTGCTTCCGAAAGGAGGTTAGCGTATGGGTGCCTGTGACGATGTGAAATAGTGTCCTTGGGGTGACCATGACCGCCTCCACCTGCTACGAATCTCTTCGGCATTGAATCCATTTCGAGCTCGAAAAAATCCCTCACAGGCAAGCTACGCAAAGCATTGGACAATTAACCAAGTATGGCCTCGACTTGTCCAGGTGAGGTTCGGGAGCGTAGGACTCTGCGGAGGTCGAGATTTGGCTGCCGAAATTGCAAGCTCAGAAAACTCAAGGTGGGTGGCTCTCGGCTTTCCTAGACTGGTGCTTGGCTGAACAAACTTCCTTGGCCTCTTAGTGCGACGAAGGCAAACCACATTGCAAGAGATGTAGTTCGTTTGGGGTATTATGCAACTTCATGTCTAATATTCCCGACCTACAACCCATCGCCGCTGACACAGGGAGGCCATTGGTGGTTCGAGGAAAAGCAGAGCTTCAACCCCCTGTCGCCAGTGCTGTCTGGACGTCTGACAAATCCACATCCTATCAATTGAACGCAAAGTGTCAAGATTTCATCACCCGGTATCTTGGACGAAGTCTCATTACCCCAGATGACCCTAATATGATACACGTTAATCGCAAGCTCCTGAGACTAGCCTTCGCCGTAAGTATTATTACATTGATTTCTGTCACCCTCAGACAGAGTCGAAGGGAGATTATGCATTATGGGCCTGAGCTCGGCTAACATATGGCTTACAGTACCCCTTTTTAATGCACGCCTCTCTAGCTGTGGCACTTACATATGACCGCCATCTGAATAGCTCATTAGGCTGTCGTCGCAGTCTAGAAGAGTGCTATCACTGGTCTCAAAGCACAGCTCTTCTCAACAGGCGGTTAAGGGAACCGATTGAAGCGAAAGATAGGGATCCAATCTGGGGAACTGCGGCTGCTCTGGCTATCTTGGCCTTCTCGTCCCCTGATGCATGCATGCCGGAAGAATCGTGGCCTTTGAAGTCCTCTGACCACTCCGATTTGGACTGGTTACGTATGAGCAAGGGTAAAATGTCACTGTGGCACATAGTGAACCCGCTACGACCGGACAGTCTTTTCCGCGTCATGGCGGCGACCTTTGCTCATATGCATTCACCCTTGCCAGAGAGGGGCATAGATGGTATATCAAGGGCTTTGGCTGCCATGTGTCTCCTCAAAGACTCATCTACGGCGAAAAGCAATCCATATTTCTATGCCGCCCACGCAGTATCCCAGATCCTGGACCTCCCGGATAGCGAGGTCACAACAGGTCAAACTCAACTCTTCACGCGCAGTATCCATGGCCCTTTCGAAGACTTGCTCCGGAAAAGGGACCCTGTAGCACTTTTGTTGCTGTATGTATGGTACCGCAAAGCAAGTCGCAGTATATGGTGGATTGAACTTAGAGCTAGAGTGGAATGTCCCTCTATCTGCTCGTACCTACGGCTATATCACAAAGGGAATGTTGCGGTACAGGCATTCCTTCCAGGAGGTGCTCTCGCCGATAGATGGAATTAGTTAGGCTTTCAAAGCCTCGAATTCTCTTCCATTTCGGAATTTTTAATATGTAGAACTGCAGCAGTGGTTTTTGACATTCCTACTAATTTTAGTGGGTGAGCGGCGCCACAATGCGGGGTAGAAGAGCATCGACATTGTGGGGTAATAGTCGTACATCTTGGGAGTAGCAGGTTGGAGCAACAGCATTTATTGCTGTAAAACAGCTGCCGCCTGGTGATCTCTGCTCTCGAGCCAGCTCTGTGAGCGGTGCAGAGCTGCTGAGGCGCCACGCAGACACCTGGGTGCAGGCGTTTGGAAAGACAGCATACGTACGCATGCCGACGTGGGGGGTGGTTACCCATGGGATCCCAGTGGCCTCGATCCACAGAGACGGGGCCGACATCGCCCCTGAGCTGGGACGTGATATGGCCACACAGTTGGCCGGCGGCTATCCAACACACGCGAGGGAAGGACGCGAGGATCCTGCATTTGGGGTGGCTAGTGAAGCCACGAAAGGGGAAGCGGGAGGCCTCCTTGGTCCTTGAATTCAACGATCCCAATGACACCAATCAGGCGATCGACCAAGGTACCATTTGGAACCATCAAGCCCACTCGAATACGGTCTACATCAAGGAGGCCCGTTCCAAATTATGCACCAAGTGCTAGAAACTGGGGCACGTCCAAGTTCAGTGTCTCTCCAAGGACTTTACGTGTGGGACCTGCGCGGCGAAGCATCCGACCTGGGAATGCCCGAGCCAGCGGGGTTCAGAGGGGACGCTTAAGTGCGCCAATTGCAAGGAGGACCATAAATCGATCAGCCTAACCTGCCCCGTACGGAAGGCGGCGACCGAGCAGGCCAAAGCTGCCCTGGCCAGCGCAAGGCGGTACCATCGGGTGCCTGCCTATTTGCTAAGAGGCCGCGCTCCGGTGCAGAGCCGGCCTCAGGAGGAGTCCACGGACAGTGAATTACCACCTCCATGCAGCAGGCGGAGGTCCCGACGACAACGACAGCAACCGCCGCCGCCACTACGCCCGCAGTGGCAAGCACTCAGACATCAAACCCTCTGTTCGTGTTTGAGTCCGCCAAGGGGGCTAAGGCCAAGCCAACACCAGTCGGTGGAACGAAGAACCGAAGGGGTCGACCACCATTAAGAAGAACTGTGGAGAGAAATAGCCAGCCAAAGACAAGTTCAAATCAGGGAAACATGGCTTTAAATATCTTAACATCTCAACAGTCCACCAGAGTAACTACAACAGACGAGAGTATTACACCATGGTCCGACCCTGATAAAATACTCCGGAAAAAGCGAAAGCGTCCACAGATAGAGGAGGAGACAATATCTAATAATATAGCCTTGATCATCAGAGACGACGAGTTGCCTGATGAAACTCCACCATCGAGAGAGTCGGACATCACGATACTGGTGTAAGGGACTCAACTGAATCAATAGTTGATTAGGTAGTCTATCACGAAGAGACTAAGCTAAAGAGAGGAAAAGAGCAGAAAACATGAAGCTATTGTGTTGTGTTGCCCTTATGGACAAAGGGGTCACATGACTACCACTTAATTCACTGATTGCCTAAACCTATCCGTGATAACTGGACCAGTTTGACCAGTTCATTGCAACCAGCCAGTTATGTAGGGCTAGGATTAATCAAGTAAATTAATTAGTATTTATTATTATAAAGAATATCTTAGATAAGAATAATAATTTATTATAATATAAAACAATCTATAGATAGCTTAATATAACACATGAAAGACTAAAGACAAGGTTATAATCATATTTCTCTGATATCACATGGTCCTGGAGGCAGATGTGATTGCCATACAAGAGCCCTGGGTCAATGGAAAAACTAAGACAACATACCAGCCAGCAAGCCGCACGCACCAGCTGCTGTATCCGAAGCAGACGGATTTTGAAGAAGAAAAAGTAGAAATCTGCCTCTTAATGTCTAGAGAGCTGGACCCAAATAAATAGTGTGATCACAAAGAATTATCAGATCTGGAAGATCACTTATAAACAACAGATAGAAAGAGGAAGATAAAGAAGAGAAGTAAAAAGAATTATAAATAAAACTAATAAAGAAACTGGGATACAAACATTAAACCTACATAACGTATATAATCGACCACGTAGCGGAGCCATTCAACGGCTGCGCCAGGAACTTCAGGCACTCCAGCACGACCAACACGCTGAACATGTGGTGATAAAAGATATGAATACATATTATTCTACCTAGAGTGGCCCAGGTACTAAGATTGACTCCGAGGCAGAAATCATCCTTGAGATGGCGGACGAGTACAAACTTGTTATGACCACTAAGGAGGGCATGGTGACCTGGGAATGCAAGGACCAATACTCAACCATTAGTCTAACATACATATCTGCCAGTCTATTTCACCGCTTAGTGTACACCAAGCGAGCGGATGATATACTTTACTTAGCTACTCCCGCAGCCACTGCAGGAAGTGTTCTACAGAGCCGCTGGACGGCTTAACCCTACATGGCGGCCATGTAATATAGGCAAGCTAGGATAGGATAATGAGGACTACTACACTAGTCCCTCTATGATGTATCGGTGTGGAATTTTGGAATATGCTTGACAATTAAACGAAGTATAGCATCTCTCACCTCGTTCTTTCTCTCGTTTCTTTTCGTCGATTTTACTCTTAGATCTTTACAATCTTTTTTGGGGCCCAAATTATCATACAACCGTACCTTGGTCAAGGCTTTATAGACCACCTATGGGAGCAGGATATGAGAGGCTCACTCAAGAAGTCCAACCCTTGAGATCTGAGTTAATCTTGACCGCCGTGTTCTAGCTACTGGCAGCAGAAACTTCCGAAAGGCAGAAACTTCGACCAACCTGTTGCAGCGTACTTTTGTCGCGTCATGTGGTTTTCTCAGCGGATAGATCGGTCAGTAACATTGCTGCCTAATCTAGTAAATTCATAACCAAGACACTACCCCACTAGGTGAGCGGAAGAATACCTATGCAGAGATCCTGGATGACTTGGGTTTACTACAAATTCCTAAGATTAATATATAGTAACTGCAGCCCACTTCACCACCGTCAGTTCGTTTTAATACCATATCTCCCTCATCCTTACAATTCCACTTACCAAGCCACGACAGCTATACCAGCTTCTAGAGAATTTCACTAGTTTATCACAAGATAAGACAGGTGAAGATGGTTTCGGAGTTTTGGTAAGCTACCTCTATAATGTGCAAGCCAATAACATGTCCTTTGGCAACTTGCTGAATCAAACATCACCCCAGCCCTGTCTACGCAGTAAGCCCAACCCCGAAACTCCCTATTTATGGATACAGGGACAAAGGCGACTAATTGAGACTGGACCTTAGCCCTTCTTCGGCGCCGTAGGATGTACAAGTGCCATTGTCTTTACTACTTTTGGTGCCGCATATGGTACTGCAAAGGCCGGTGTTGGAATCTGCTCTATGGGTGTCCTGAGACCTGATTTAATCGTGAAGAGTATGCTACATCCATGAAATCTCTCCAAGGTCTTGCTTCAAGCACTTCAAATACAGCCATACTCATCCCAAATTAGACATCGTCCCTGTAGTTATGGCCGGAATCCTTGGTATCTATGGACTCGTCGTTTCCGTATTAATCGCAAACAACCTCGCGCAGAAGGTGACCCTCTACACGGGCTTCGTGCAAATGGGTGCAGGGCTCGCGGTCGGGCTTGCGGGACTGGCTGCTGGGTAAGGATTACTTGCCAGAACAATCACCACTTTCCGTATGTTCCATAGTTCATCTGACTTTGTTCCTAGGTTTGCTATCGGAATCGTGGGCGACGCTGGTGTGAGGGGAATGGCCCACCAGCCCAGAATATATGTGGGTATGATTCTAATTCTTATTTTTGCAGAGGTTTTAGGTGGGTTATGAAAATCTTTATACCTTAATTTTGGTCCTGGGACTAATGGCGTTTTTAAGGTCTTTATGGCTTGATAGTTGCTCTTTTGATGAATTCAAGGGCCACATTAGTGGAGCATAAATGTGAGTAAGAGTTTAACATATCATGTGCTTGCTGGTGTTTTCGGTTTGGTGTTTGGCTATGGTATCGTTTCTTCTGTTTTCGTGAATGCTATATAATGGCGGTTTACTCAGCGAACGAAGTATAACTATCTACAATGTATATACATATGTAAAGCCACCGTTAATAAAAGTTTTTATCTAAGACGCAAGTTCTGTATCATACCGAGTATATACACTTTTTCCAGGGCCATCTCATTCCACGCTGGACATGGCCTACCTATGAATTCGTCTCCGACTTTAACATATGGGTCCTGTAGGGTCGTTCAATTGGGAATTGGACTTAAATGTACCATCTTCATTCTCGCCGGATTTGAATCCCGCAGAAAACTTCGTCCCACATCATGAAAAAGAAAATAACTCATTGGAAGACTTCTTATAGGAGCTACTGTTCTGTCCAATCAACCACGACAAAAGCCACTTTACGTTACTCGAGACCAAAGAACGAGAACGAGCGATACGCCTTACGATCCGATGGCCGAGTGGGTCTTACCAGAAACCTATTGGTCTCTTGGTCCACGAATATTCGAAATTGAAGCCTTAATGGTTTGCCCTAGATGACTGATCACTGGTGAGCCGGAGTGCACGTGGTGTTGCAGTGTTCATGGAGCTCACGTCGGAGCTCTAAAACTTCCCAACTCACTTCAACAACAAACAAATAAATGAACCAAGCTCTGCATCTTTTCTTAGCTGCCGTGCTTTCTGAAAACCTCAAAGTATTGCCAGACCTGAGGTTATCCCCAAAAGCCCAAGCTGGCGGGGATCCTGCCACTTAAATATGGATCTGAACGCGGATCAGAACACTCCTCCAGAGAGGCATATGTCCGTTCCTCTAACACCACCAGCGACCAGTGGGCGCCAGCCGACATCAGGCGCGTCTGCTGCGTGTCATGCCATGAAAATATCGGCGACCTCTATCATCAACATCCCAAGTCGCAGACCAAAACAAAGACAGTTGCGCTGCAGCCGGATCAACATCGCCAACTTCTCAAGGAGTTGGGGAACTATCAACTAGTCCTGGACTACGCACTCAATAAACTGCGGTATGTTCTCGGCGTTAATGATAAGAAGGCTCTTGGCAGCTAATAACCACATGTGGGATTACAATCCAAATACCGGACTTCTAGTGTTTTCGCATGTCTACTCCGATATACGACTTTTTTGCTACCTCTGTTACAGGTGAGATAAGTAAGCTCCTTGGAAATATTGGTAACCAGGAGAGCACGGCCAGCGAATTTGCAGCGCGAATTCCCAATGAAGGGTCTTCTCGTATTCTCCTAAACGATGATACAGCTGAACATGGACAACCGGCAGATTTGTACATTATTTTGCAACGCCAGCCAGACGCCCGATTCCAACATTGCGAAGCACTATATCCTGGCTTTGTGCTTGAAGTGTCATATTTAGAGAGAGGAAATAATCTAAAAAGGCCACCCAGAGATTATATTATACATTCAAATGGTGACATCATGGTAGTTATTTGTATTGAGGTTAATTATGATGGCACGAAAGAATCGACTATATCATTGTAGCGTCCTGTATACATTTGTCAAGAGGTCGAAGATTAGATATTTTGGACGTTACACATGAGATAGGGTATCAGGTAAGCCTTCTTTATTGGTTTTTAAAAGATGGCGACTGGTGTTGTGACAGCCCTTCTGAGCTCACAATGGACCCTTGTTAATCACGCTGAGAAGATCTGTCTTAATATGAGAGGCTTTGTAACAGATGAATCAGGTCCCGGTGGCAGAAGTATCTAATAAAATCACCAGACAAGAAAGCAAAAGCGATCATCGTCTCCTGCTGACCAGCTCAGAGCGGACGATGAAGAAGAGCATAGGCGCCAGGAGCAGAAAACTGCAGAACGTGAGGCTGCGTCTGATCCATATTTTGGTTTAGTCCTGTCAAGAAGAAGAAGGAAATGAGTCGAAGGCTGTACCTTTGGCATTTTAGCGCGAAAAGAGAATTGGGATTTCTTGGCTCGAACTGCGTGGACCTGTGTTGATGAGCCGCTGCCTGGTGATTGTTGGCGTGAGACATGGGACAGCACGCAAGGCTTTCGGAAGATATACCTGAAACCTCTGATCGGACGTAGCGATTTACCTATTGACTTTTACCAATGAGTAGTATAGGTGGGCTGTCTAGGACACTCTCGATAAGTGAGCCTCCTTATGCAACGCCTAGGCTTCTTTTTCCAATTTCCGCTTTGGTTATCTTAATGACGCTAGAGGAAATATCATCTTATATTGCGCGGCTAGTGTCATAGCGTCCCAATCTGTGGCAATCCGAGCCGGGAAGTCGTCTGACCGTGCTAGGGTCAGCTCCAAATGGCTATCTACTTATTGGGCTGGAGTTTAGTAGTTCCTTATGGCTACAAGTTCACAGGATCAGTTGAGCGGGAGGGGCAAGGTCTCAAATATAGCAAGCAATTACAGAACAGGCCTGAAATCTTGGGCTTATAGGGGTTTGAGCGTGCAAGAAGGGCCATTATTCCTCTGATGATTCCGGTCGAAAGGTATGATAGTTTGAGATTGAACTAGAATATCTCAATGTCTTAGCACTTTACCAAAATCATATGGTATGTTTCGGCTATAGTTCGCAGGCAAGCTTAATATGATCCTGAATTTCCGTCTTTATGCTGTCAAGCGTCAAGAAAGACGCTATTAATCAATGTGAAACAAGCTTAATTGTACTGAAACTTCTCATTTCAGCATAACCCTGACACGACCCACTCTCTTCGATGCTTTAAATGTTGCCGAAGCCGGCAATTCAACTCCCTCCCCAATTGTGCCGGTCGCATCGTCCAGTCTTTTGCTTTCTTTTATTCTTGTTTCTTGGCCTACCATGAAGTCGCTCATTTCGCTTCTCGCTCTTCCCGCTTCCACGCTGGCTGGAACCGTGCTGTGGAGCGGCATCTTCAATTCTTCGGACACCGTCGCCGACTTGGACAAATGTACTTCAAAGCTTCTTTGTCCCCAAACGAACAGCTGACTGACGGTCTAGGGTCTTGGTCTAATCAAATAGGGGCATGGCAATGGTACATCCACGGCGATGGCAAAACATCCGAGTACTTGGGCCTATCCTCGGGTTTCAAGAACCCGGCCGCTAGCGACGCCCAGGGACTGCGAATCACCATCGTACGCCAATTCAGATTATTTCCTCCATCAACCAGGTTCAACTAACAACAAACCATAGGATGGGACATCTTCGTGGAACGGACAGACCATGGAGCGCTCCGAGCTCATCCCCCAGACCAATGCCGATCTTGGCTCGGGCCACTTGTACTATCACTTTTCTCTTACCACAAAGGCGACCAACGCCCCCAATCCGTCCTTCGAACACCAGGTTGCATTCTTCGAGAGCCACTTCACTGAGCTGAAGTATGGCGCGTCTGGCTCTTCTGACAACACTCTGCGCTGGAACGTGGGCGGCGAAACAGAATGGTCAGTCCAGCTCGAGGCAGGCAACTGGTACAACTTCGCCTACGACATTGATTTTGACTCCCAGACTGTTGGCCTATGGGCATCCAATGGGTCCGATCCCTTGACGCAGGTCGTCGCGCCCGTCAGCGCCTCTACTTCATCCAACTCGGCTGACTGGCACGTCGGCCAGCTGCGACTCCCTGGAGGTGACTCTGACGACGCAGCGGAAGACTGGTACTGGTCGGGCATCTATATCGAGGAGGCACCTATTACCAAGGAAATCGGCTCCGGAAGTTCCTCAGGCCCTGGTAGTGCCTCTAGCATGTCTAGCGCTTCCAGCTCTTCGACCTCCTCGATACCGCAATCAACTGCCCAATCGACAGCTTCTCCTAGCGCAACAGCAGCCGCAATTAGTACGATCCTCACTGATGCTGCAACGAAGACAGCTGTTTTCACTACAGTCACCCCGAGTGTTGCCTCCGCGACAACCTCATCCGTCTCAACTGCGGCCGCTGTCACAACCTCGACCCCTCTGGCCGTGACATCAACTGCAGCTCCTACCCAGAGCAGCGTTGGGGTCGCTACACCCGCTTCCTCCTCGTCGGCTGCCTTTGCCTCGCCCACCTCTGCGGCACAGTTCCTGGATGATATCCAGGCTCTCCTCACCGTCCTCCTCTCCCGTTCCGCATCGGGAAGTGTGCATGCACGCGACTTTGTCCGTGGGGGATAATACTATGGGGTCAATGAGGTAGCTGAAGTGTTCATCACAAATATTGTATTAGCATCAGAAAAAGGAATTGTACAAACTGATTTTACAGTGCCATGACTTATATAGAGATCCCGTGGTAGGCTCAGAGAAAGGGAGAGGCGATTGGTATGTTTAACACGGACGAAATACATAGTATAATGTATGGTGTTTCGGCTAGTCCTAAATATTGATTGGGGGCAAGTAGCCCCACGCGACTTAGGCACAGGAATCTCTTATCTAGCGGTACCCGTGGTCTCATTTTCTCTTTGCCTTCGCTGGTACACTTAGTTCCGAACGGTTGCGAAAGGTGATAGTGCATCTTACTGCAGCCCATAGTATTCTTCGTACGATATTTGTGTCTCTGGACGGAAGGCTTCTTCATGTCGTACTGAGAAATGTCGGTACTCCGTATGTTACAACCACGACCAAAGAAGTAGAGCCTTATTGCCGTGAACTGTGCGAGACCGAGCAGACCCCTTCGGTCGTTGATTCGCTGTCCTCGGCACGGTTCATCTTGGTGTCAAATACGGAGGCTGAAAAGCATGTCTTGCTTGTGCGGCTATCCCACGCCCAATACGATGGAATTTGTATCCCTACCGTGTTTCGTGGCCTAGAGTCAATGTACAACGAGGAGTCGGCCGTCATCCAGTCGACACGGTTCGAGATGTACCTACATTCAAGCAGAGAAACCCAGAATGCAGATTAGCATTCTGGCGGGATTACCTCTAGGGTTCCGGATGTCCTCCTGGCCTGCAATGCAACCGGCCACGAGGGAAGAGGAAACTATGATCCAACATTCTCGCATGCAGGCACTTCCTTCAGAACTTCTAGAATCGTTGTTAGTAAGGGATAAAAAGAAAACCTGCTTATATAATGGCAATTTGGCCGGATTAATTCTCCGCCTATGCTAAGCGAGGATGTACACCGACCGTACTATAGAGACATACGAGCTTGACTATCCATAGAAAATCCAACGACTAGTATACTACTATGCTTGTGATATTAATTAGAGATATGGATAGATATTTATACTAGGCTGCTAGTACCTAGGTTCACGAAAAGGATGTTGACGGCTAGGTTACGCTAAGAACCAATGTAAAAATGAAACACAGACCCTCGGAGATCAAGTGCTAGATTATTACTAATATGATTTATTTTTCTAACGTAATTCCCAACCGAGCGCCGCACCTCATATAAAATTCGGGCCGCGGCTGAACTATTAGGGCCTTTATTGACAAAACACTTATATTTCTATATAAAAGCTAATTAGGACATTGATTAGGACATTGTCTGCGAGTATGCCCTAGAATATGACAATCACTACAGCGCGGGGGCGCTCGTACGCGCTGCCTAATTGGAGATAGCTCTTGATCTATAAGTATAGTATCTTGAGCTTCTTTAACCTCATTTTCATACTATATATACTCCCGAGCTTCCTGGACTGAGAAGCCTTCAGTATGAGTGATTTGGCACTTAGATCGCTTTTTCTTCTGTTATAGTTCATTAATTATAGCTTGTAAATATTGATTTTCTTGAGCTAAAAAAGCCCCGTTGTTGTATACCATTTCACATCCCTTAACTAACTGATTCAAAGCAGTTTTTGTAGGAGAAGAAGGGCTCTGTGTACAAGCTCTTAGCAGCTTTTTAATTGTAGTTGTCTGCTTCTTTAGCTGCTTGATATTACAAGGTGTTTTCGGTGCTGAATCAGTTGATCGACTGCCTGGTGGTGTAGGGGTCTTAAGCTGCATAGTAAAGCGTCCAAGAACCTCTTCTGGGTTAAATGGAATTAAACCAGTAGCTCGAAAAGCACTTAAAACATTATCTATAGTAAATGCTATGTTACGAGCTTCAGGATAGATCTTGATAAAATCAAGCTTATCAATATAATTAATTCCCCCACGCATCTTATTTTGAACTAGACTTCCGTACGCCTTTTTTAAAGGTGAAAAAATGACAACATCAAGCGGTTGAAGGTTATTTGAGGAATGAGGCGGCATGCAGATAGGAATGATGTCGTTTTCACTGTATATTTTATCAAATTCAGGAGTAAGATGACTGCCATGGCCATCTAAAATAAGCAACCGATATTTTCCAACTGTGCGACTAGCTGTAGCGGGAATAAAGAGCTTTTGAAGCCAGCGTAGCCCAATTTCATCATTCGTCCAGCCATTCTTACTGATTTCAAATCTCCAATCATGTGGAATATTAGGATCTTTGTACCAGCCCTGTATATAAACTTTTCCCTTAAAAATAATACAAGGTGGTAAAGCATATCCAGTAGAGCTAATATACTTAATTGAAATGACCCATTCTCGATTACCTGGCTGAACAACTTGACGTTTTTCATATAGATCAGATCTAGTAACTACTTTTGCAGTAGCTGTAAGACCCATTGTGTATCCAGTCTCATCAAAGTTATAGATATCTGTAGTAGCAATACCATACTGTATTATAGTGATCTAAACAAGATCAACCCACTTTTTTAGGATTTTTGGATCCTCACATTTAGCGCGCTGATAATTATATCGACGAGAATAAACAGTCTTTATCTCACTATAGCGTTTGATAAAACTGCTGACCCATTTTTTGCCGATTGATTGAGATATATTGAAATCAGAGTATGTAAGAAGAATATTGGCCATATTTTGAATCTGACATGGCCGGGGAGCTGCTCCACGTTGATCCATGGATAATACCCATTGTACAAGCGAATTCTCTTGTATCTCAGTCAATTTATGACAATTTGCGCGTGTTTCAGTGCGTGATATAGTGCCATTTAAACGACGACGTATTGTTCTATCAGAGACATTAAAGATGCGTGCAGCCTCACGAATTGACTTTATTTCTTGCTTTTTAATAGCGGAAACTGCAAGCAAGACCCTTCCCTCCTTCTCAACTGACTTATTTGAATTTGTACGCGCTTTTGGTGGCATGGTAAGTGGTTGTTGAGCTGAGCAAGTTTCAACCGCGCGAGAAACGCGTGAGGTGCGGCGCTCGGTTGGGAATTACGTTATATATTTTTATCAAATCTGGTGCAGTTAGGTTGTAGTCTTGTACGTAGTAGGAGTGGCATATTGTCTCAGGGCACGGACACTTTACTAAAATGGAGACGATTATGTTAGACGCTAGCCCCAGTACTGAAATTCTAAATACGAGAAATTGGCCACCCGGGCACGAATGGTTTAGCGTAGTCTGAATCCTAGGCAATTGCTTGGGTAGGGGTCTGAGCTTGCTGAGATAGGGGGCAATAGTCAACGCTATGCGGAGACGATCTTGGCCGGAGAGGATAATATTGTAGTGTACTGGAGCGTATACCAATTCAATCGTTCGCATGACAATAAAATCATTATGTTTATAACCAACGTGCGGGAGTGTAATCCTAGTAGTCAATAAGACGTAGGCATTCCAAATAGGCAAATTGGTCTGATTTCTAGAATACTAATTGATCGCAGAGTTTTTCAAGAGACTCCTGCTGATGCATACTAATCTAGGTATAAAGCATCTAATGAGCGAATATCGGCGGTTTGGTGGTGAAGGCATCTGGAATCAGAGCTCTAAATCTAGCACTAATCTAATTGGCTGGCGAGTTCTTCCTATTAGAAAACCAAGTGGTATTCTGGTTGGTAATTCCATATCTTTTTTTGTGTGGTCTTGGAGCTCTGTACAAGCATCTGTTGCAGGCTCAATTGTCTCCACATGCCTACTCTATCCCTTGGCCGCTTCGATGAAGGGTGAGGCTGATATCTGTGGTCCGATATATGCTATAAGCCACGGAAATTGAACATAACTAGCGTGTCAAGCCGCCGAGGCACAGTTCCTCTAGGAAAATTGGCAAGCATTTGAGTTTCTCCAAGAAGCTAGAGGGTACAGCTATCTGGTTCATGGTTCAAACTCTGCTATTGACGTGTGGAAGATCTCGATCCCGCTGAACTACTCTTTCCTCATGATGACATAATTGACTATCCTACTGCCGGGTCTCGACACTTATCATACTTTGTCAAATCCTGATCTCCCAAGTAACAATGAGCTCTGGGAGAATAATATATCTTAGAAAATTGATGCCTCGTTATTCATACCTACACCCATAAGCTATCATCATGGTAGGTCGCATTATTGATACGGTCAAAGAAGACCATGGAACGATAGAAGCGTGCTACACTCGCATCATCGACGATTCCAAAAGGGATGAGCAAATTCGATTCCAGAATCTATTCACCTGGGAGTTAGCTCGTAATTTAGTTGGGAAAGAACTGGTGGTTTATCCTGCCTTGGAAAAGCATCTGCCCGATGGCGCTGCTCTGGCTAGCAAGAACCGAAACGAGAATCATATTGTAAGGGGGAATCCTGCGGAATTATACTGTGCGTGTGTTGACAAGCTGGTAAAGATCAAAGAGGACTTGAAAAAGTTCCAGAGTCTAGATCCCTCGAATTCTGAGTACGTTCCGGCCATCAACAGTTTGATGAACCACTTGAGGCAGCATACCACGGATGAGGAAAGAAACCAGCTCCCCAAGCTAGAGGAGACATTATCAGAGAAGGAGAGCGATCACCTATCCAAGGCATTCAGTCGGACCAAAATCTTTCTCCCCACGCGAGCTCATCCGGATGCGCCGAGTAAGCCACCGTTTGAGACTGCCGTAGGACTAATGACCGCACCTTTTGATCAGCTAGCGGACTTGTTTCGCAAGTGGCCTCATCATACCTAGGGTCCTGTGTCGTTTGCTATATATGAGAGCTGACTCTCAAAGCAAGCGTACGCTTCTACCGCATTGTGGATTTGGACTAAGGGGTGTATAAGTGAAACGAAACGAGCAGAGGAAAAAACAAAGGGCCCTGTATCTATAGTTTTAGTAGTGTGCTATATAACCCAAATAATACTTCCATGATATTTGTGTGGTCGACACTTATCATCGGTGCTCTCTATGGCCAGCCTGTAAATAGAGCTATCGCCCAATCAATTTGAAATATCTTGTTGGGCAAGACAGATGGAGGTTCTAAACAGCATGGTCCACCTGCCTCCACATTAAACAATATATAAATACGAACCTTATCAGGCGCATAAGGATGATCTACACCTCAGCTCGCTTACCTTGTTAAACCATTGTAATTGCAGGAACGCCGGGATCCCGTTTTCCTTCCCCCAGTGTAACCCTAATCTAGTCTGATGAAGCTAAAGCCTGCTTTCCGCTAATCAGCATTGGTTCCGGATGTTCCGCAACTCTATAATCCTGAGATCCTTCCTGCAAATGTAACCCTAACGTTGATCAGTTGTTATTTATAAGGGGGGAGCCTCCCCGCTAGAAACAGTTTTTGAATGATGATTTGATATTGGCTTTATTCATCAAGTTGAGCTCTTAAATTACCTGCCCCCTCTTGCAAGCGCCCGGGACATTCTACTTGATTTGTCATTGACTATGGGGTTCATCCATTTGGTTTTGGAACTCCGCTGGGTTATAGTCGGCGGCATAATTATTCTTTACCTATCCAGAAAGGTACAGGCGTACATTCGTCTACGTAATTTTGATGGCCCGGTTAGCTGTCGTTTCTCCAACTTTCTTCACACCAAGGCGGTACTCAGCTTGCAGTGTGAAACATGGTATGAAGAAATGACCGACAAATACGGTGGTTATCTCGTCCGTGGTAAGACTTGTGTGCGAGTCTGATGAGAATCCGTAGGTTCGATCGTCCGCATCGGCCCAAATGCACTCATCACCTCATCACCGGAGCTATGGAGTCATGTTAACGCGGTCCGTTCGCCGTACAAAAGGTCTGACTGGTATTACCACGCGGCGCGGTTCAAGGCCGGCGAAGATCACATCTTCAGCGAAACAAATAATGAGAAGCATGACAAGAGGCGGAAGCAGATGTTAATGGGCGTCTGTATTCCTTCGGATGACAGTTTTCTCCAATCGCTCATTCTTTTTTAGTACTCGGGGAAAGAAAACCTGTCCCTGGACTCCGACATCGACGAACGAGTCCAAGATTTTCTTGATCTGATCCGCAATCGATATTTGTCCACTAACGACGAACTGAAGCCCATGGATCTCGCGAAAAAAGTGCAATACTTGACGCTGGATGTAATCAGCACCGTCGGCCTGGGAAACAGTTTTGGCATGCTCAAAGCCGATACGGACATAGACGACTACATCAAATCAGGCGAAGAGGGACTCTGGCTGTCAAACTTCTTCATGGGCACGGGTCTTCACTGGATCATGGAGATCCAGTGGATCGGGAAGCTTCTTGGACCGTCAGTGAAAGATTCGAAAGGCTTCGGGAAGATGATGGCCACGGCGGGGGAGATGGTGACGGAGCGGCTGAAGAGCCCCACTGACGCGAGGACCGACATGCTCGCTGCATTTATTAGGCATGGACTGACCGGCGATGAACTCAGAATGGAGGCATTTGAGCAGGTTATAGCTGGGTCCGACACCACGGCATCAGGGATCCGCGGTATTTTGCTGTGCCTCTTTACCAATCCGCGAGTGTACAAAAGGCTGCAAGCTGAGATTGATCATGCGGTTGGAACTGGCGGGGCCCCTTCGACCGGTATTATCTCCGACGCCGAGGTGAGGCAGCTCAGATATTTACAAGCGGTGATCAGGGAAGGGTTGCGCATCTTTGTACCCGTCGTCAACATCTTTGCTCGGGATGTACCCCCCGAAGGGGATAAAGTCACTCTTAACGGCAAATCCGTCGTCATTCCTGGCGGCACTTGGATTGGATATTCCGCACTCGGCATGCATCACAGCGAAACCACCTATGGCAAGGATGCGAAAGTCTTCCGGCCGGAACGATGGTTGACTGTAGATAAAGACCGTCTTGCGAATATGACGAGAGTGAACGATCTTATCTTTGGTTACGGTCGCTGGAAGTGTCTCGGTCAAACGGTTGCAATGATCGAGATTGGCAAGACGATTTTTGAGGTAGATGAGTTTCCTCCCCTGGGTATATAGTCGCTGCACATATATACTGATGTTGAGCTGAAGGTCCTGCGTAGCTTTGACTGGGCCCTTGTCAACCCAGAGAAGCCTTGGAGTAAAAGGAATTTCAATGGCCTGTTTGCCGTGGCCGACATGTGGGTTACAGCGACAGAAAGGAGAAGTTGAGCCGAACCATCTTCTGTAGCTGTTACGAGCTAAACTGCGCCGATAAGTTTCGTACATGCCTCTGAAATCGCTCGGATTCAGCCCAGAGGTAACAGTGACTACAACAGCATATGCCTTTGCACATAATTTTCAAAGTTAAAAGGTACAGATCCGTTGACAAGACCGGAGGATTCAATCCAACGTTTTGTATAGCGAGTCAAGGTGCCTAGATTTCCTGGAATCCATCTCCCAATCAGCATGTCTATGAACGAAAACGAATCGATAATAGTATCCTAGCAATTTGTACCCACAGCACCCTACCTAATAGACTTCATCTTTGGCGCTCCATGTCACTGAAATCCATGTATGCCCCCCATATTGATTATAATTGTTGACTCCTAGCTGGTGGTATGGTTGGCCTTTTCCTGCATAGTTAGAAGTAAGGGGTAGAACGTCTTTTCAACTCAACCGGAGATATCTGTCATTATCATCGGGGCTCTCTAAATACGACAACCCTCCAGGACATCATGATGTTTAGGTGTTCATCAAGATTTAGTATTAAGGATGAACAGGACATTGATGCAGCTCTCACACAAGATGAAAGGCATACGGCTGATGAGCAAGGAGAGGAGTCGGACCAGCTTTTCAGTGTACCTCTGCTCCAATTTGTGATGATGAAAAGGATGAGCCACTAGCCACAGAGCCAGCTAGTCAATTTCAGCCTAAGGTGCCTAGTGAGCGTGCTTTAGGCAAAAATACGGAAAAGTGTTGCATCGGTCGATAAGATAGAAGGGGCTGATAGGGCCCTAGGGATGCATACGGCCACTGCCGAGGACCACGTGTGTCATAGCTAAAGGCTCTATATGGACGTTAAACGTTAATAATAATAATAATATGGTCCTCCATTTCTAGACTACATTTAACATCGACTTAGAACGCCCGCATTAGCTTAACTAGCCCACAATCCTCGCAATAAGCCACTAAATCTAGTGGTTTCTGCTCAATCTTTTACAATTCCGAATGTGGTGATGGATTTGAACATCATTGGTTCGGATTAGTTGGTTCGCAAGTGCTGCAGACCTTTTTTAGGTACTTTCTGAACCTGAATTTTAATGCCAGTGGCTGTATCTATATCTCCTTGATAGGTTCCCTGTCATTAAACACATGAATGTCCACTACCGCACAGCCGGCCCTTTCTCTATACTACCTCTATCATGCGATCCCGGTGATATCAAGCGTATCAACCCTAGGCATAAGTCTCCTCTCTGACCACCGTCGCACCGTCCGCAGTGATGTCCAACCATACCTGCCTATCAACCTTCTTCGTTGTCCCATCTGCAAGGGTGAAATTGGGTGATCCTTCATTCTCAATCGTGACATCCCTCTTCACTGCATGCGAACAAGTCTTGCTCTTGTCGGCCCAGAACCATCCGCCAGCATAGGTATTTCCATATGTCCAACTCCCGCCGTTGTAGCTTGTTGAAGCATAATCATACCACATGCACTGTTTGATGATTTGCTCAGTGATATCCTTTTTCCATTTGTCAATTTGAGATACTTTAATTTTGTTCAAAGTGGGAAAGAGTTGCATACCCAGCACTGTTGCTCAGATTGCATCCCAGAGATAGTCCATGATCCCCAGTATGCGCTAAACACGCCGCCACCAGCATCGCACCATCCACCATCTGGTCCAGCTGTGATGGATTGCGACCAGGCGTTGGGGCAGACCCAGCCACGTATTGACCACATCATTTGAACAGCGGCGTCACTGAACCACTGCTGGTTTGGCGCCGTGCAGTCCGCAGCATTTGTGACTAGCAGGAGGGTGGAAAGCGCAAGAAGACGTCCTGGAAACTTCATGACGGATCACTATTTCTGATATTGGGCCCAAAATTGGAACGTGGAGAGTGTTTATTTGATGAATGAAATACAGGCCCTTGGAAGGGGAAGCAACATTCTTTTATATTCCAGTCAAGCACAGACATAAAAGTACAAAGTGGAGTAAATATTTATGTAGGTGACAGTAGGCCTTCATGCCAGCCATGACCAATTTCCTATATCGGAACGCGGGTGTTCTTGGCACCCCGCTGGGGGCTGACTTGAGGATTACGTAAATCAAAAAAAAGTCTACTAGATTGAGAGGCATGCCGCAAGCCTGCTGATATGGGTCCGCGGTGAGGATTGTAATTTCCAAAGTGCTTTCCACATGGTCTTAGACATTCCTAGTAGGCGATCGAGCTCGGATGACAAGACTGGCTCGTAAGGACACTCCTTCAAGAACTCCCGTACTTGAGACGTAATAAGCTCTACACCCTGCTCACCCATCTGTGCTTTAATCAATGATGATTTGATGCGCGGATCCAGCACGGAAGTCATGTAGTATAAAAGATCATCATCTATTATTTTTGTAAACTTGTTTATTTTCTGTATCCCTCTTTCACATGCGTCTTAGATCTTGATATTCACATCTTTAAAGTCTTATTCTACTTTTCTTAATATCATCCAGCAGGTCATCCAGACTCTAGTATATTAGTAAACTCATAATATTTATTAGAGAAGATTATAAAACTGCATTGGTATGCGTGGCGGCTCAGGCCAAGTTTGCTAGCTAAGCCGTCACGCGGCCACTGATTGATCTGTCGATCAATGAATTCTTTGTGAAGCAAGGCTTCGTTGAAAGCTACAGGATATTGTAGATAGTTGCAGAACTCTAGGATCTTTGGTGGAACAAAAGAAGCCTGAGATAAAGATTAGTGTGTTAAATATACTAAATAAGACGAATATATGAATGCGAATATGATTAACCCATTATTCATATGCGCGGGACATCTCTATATCCACATTCCATTATTCCTTTCGGAGCCCTAGACATGATGGGTCAGCCCAGATCATGATTGTACCCAAGAGTGACTTCCTTGTCCCAACATCCTCTTCGGCGAGGGTGCTGCATCCCCGTTGGTCATCATTCATCCTCTGTCTCTGTTCCTTTGGATTGAAACGTTTCTGTAAACACCACTGGCTCCAAACGAGTACGATTAACCTGAAGCTGAAAGACATCAAGTCTCTGATACCCACCCACCACATCATGATATTGCTTCCCTTCGATACATTTGTCCAGGTCTAAGTCCGCGTACAAGATGCCTTCTTCAAGCTGCAGTAAATCTCGGTGCTGTTGTTCCCCCGTCTCTTCGGAGGCTGTAAATGCAGGGAACAACACACCCGAAGGATCCAGGAAGAAGGTGGCTGCCTGCGAAGACTCCTCTAATGCTTTGATAACTGGACCCGCGTCCATTAACCCTGCGGTGATAGTTTCAATTGCCTGGCGATCTAAGTATCCCGCGCAGACGACCCCGAAACATTTGGCTTCAAAACAGTGACAGGCGGCTCGAATATGGTTAGCCGCAAGGTTGTCATAGTTGGTCATCCTGCCCCCTGAAGGTATTTCTTTCCCTCCACCTCCCACAGTGGCTCCAGCTGGGACATGCGTTGGCCAAATGGCAGGCCAAGATGAAATGTGAATTTGTTCACCCTGTGCCATGAGCGCATACCGCGCTAGGGGGTTTGTATTTTCGCCGCAGATGAGCTGTCCAATCTTGCCATAAGGGCTCTGATAGACGTGAAGGCCATGACCATCACCAGGACTCCATGTCAGTTTTTCAAAGAATGTCGGCATAAGCTTCCGGTGATGTACCAGGACATTGTCATTGTCACTGATCATAAGATTCGAGTTGTACAGGGTTGCCGTACTGAAATGCGACTTTTCTGAGAAGCCGAGGCTCACTACTGTTTTGGTGGCCTTCGCAGCAGCCCTAATCGCGTGGATTTCGTCGCCATCTATATATATGGACTCATGTACCATGCGTTGGAATAAATCATGGTTCTCTGACGGTGGTCTCAGGGAGCTCCAGATGGGGAAGGCGGGGATGTATGTCTCCGGGAAGACGATGACATTCGCTTTGTGTTTGGCTGCTTCGTGGATAAGCTTGACTGCTTTCTCTGTCGTTTTACGGGCTGAGAGAAAGACGGGAGCGACATGGCAAGCTGCGATGCGTGTGATAGGCATGGTGAATGACGATGCTTCTCCGTCGATGATACGACTGACAGTGAAGGAGAGAACTTGGTCTGTACTGGACAGCAAATATGATTTATGCTATGAAGGGGTTTCGGCGGCGGGCTGCCATCCCCGCCATCCCCAATTTCTATCCGCTCGGACCTATCGGTATTTGGGAGTCAATCGGCCTAACCAACGAGGGCATTCATACAAGGCTATATAAATGATCGATGATACACAGCGCTTAACCGAATGTACGCAATTCAACTTGACATAGTGGTTTTTGAATGGACTGCCCTCCATTGGCATGTTTTGTCTTAAATTCACATGGCAGCTGAATTCTCATTTGTAGTCTCTGAATATAAGCGCGTGGGTAATCAATCAGTTCTAGTAAACTTACAATATCACGCAGAATTGTACCTAGTTCATCGCAGTATGTGGTAAGAAATCCGCTTTGATAATTCCCCTAGGAATAATTAGGATTCACAAGGTGAACCAGAATGCCGTTAGGTTTAGAGCTCTGAATCCAGACGCCTCAACCACCAAACTGCCGATCTTCGCTCATTTAGATGCTTTATACCTAGATTCGTATGCACCAGCAGGAGGTCTCTTAAAAATTCCGCGATCAGTATTCTAAAAATGAGACCAATTTGCCTTTGTCTGATGGACTACTAGGATTACTAGTCAGAACGACTCCCGGACGTCAGGCAATAAGGCTCAGCTGAATTCCATGGTACTCGCCTCCCGAGAGGAGAGCGAATCTGATTGATTCGGTGGCGGGATAATGCCCCACTCATACCAACTTCCGGAAACGGTAAAGCTTCTTAGCCCCAGGTCATGTACGGCGAGCGAATCAGGTTGCTCCGGGAGGCTATTCGGAAGCATGTTCGATTTTACTCTCCGCAGATAATCGCCTCATTATTTCTATTTCGGGCAATTCCATTTTCGGCCAGCAGGCAGTCATGAGAACACCTGTCAAAGAATAGCTAGGTCCTTCGGCTTCAGCATTTGTCATCGACGTGAACGAGCCGGGGAGGGAATGCCATACCTTCCCCATTATCACCACGGTATGATGCCCGCCACTATCATGCAGGTACAAAGGGAAAGAAAGGGTGGTAAATTCGCGCATACTAGGACCGAAAGAAGTCGTGGCTCATCCCATCCAGGGGAAATTGGAGGAAACCCACAATTGCCTGTAACTGTCTCAGGGATACGTCCCTTGCTTGGTGGCTCCCACGACCACGAGGGCTTTTGAGTCTGGACTTCTTTGGCTGTGAGAGGGGAGGCGGTGGGAGTAATAGTTAAGCGGTAAATTACAGTGTATCAGAGATCAGATGGAAGAGGATGGAGATGTAGATCTGAGCGAGCGAACGGTTGGAAGGATCTTTAAGAAATGGAGAAGGGTGAGGCGCAATCATACTTATTTCAACTGTTCTTTGCCTTACAAATGTATTGGATTATCTCCAATGCTAGCCAAGACAGGGCGAGCGCTCAGCTGCTGCGGGCAGGCAGGCTAATAGAGCTGATACACAGGATTATCACCAGTACGGCTATGTATAGACAGATAGACGGGATGTGACTTGAAAGGCTACGATAAACTTGTAGTCGGGTAAAGAGATATCTATTGGAAATTATCATGTAAGGAAGTAATCAACTTATTTGACAGTCATTTTTCGGGTAATCAACTGGCGTTTTCATTTTGAAGTATTTTTATGGTTGATTAACCCACTGTGGTACCTTTATCACATCCCGCCTGGAGAGATTATAAAGGATTCTTCAACTGTTGAGATATAGTATGTAGAAGCTTCGTACATCATGATGAAATGTTGGTAAAATAGTAAAATTGAGCTTGGCAACCAGTAGGGTAGATGAGGGTACTGTGATGAGGTTACTCCAGTCCAGCAAGAATAGTTTAATTTATATAATTGTATTATAGATTTAAAAACGTTAGTTATAAGGAAGAGTATCTTCGTTAATGTGCGCGTCGCGTGAAAGATCCTCAAAGCTTGCCATGAACAAAAATCTCTCCCTCCAGAGGGCCCACCAACCTTCCGTGATCCATGTAGCTCCATCTCAGATATCTGTTTTGCCGGGCAAGGATCTCCGAATTGACCCGGAGTCGTCCATTCGGGCATCATCGCACATCAGTTCCCCTGGCATGGATCATCCACTGCGCGGCAGCACACACATCCACCGCGAGCATTTCCTGTGCGCCGAGTCTATACCATGGCGCTGACTGTCTTGTTATTGTGGATGCACGTCCAGAATGGGCTTCATAGTAGCGGTACGGATCCGTCTCTACACGCCGTCGCAGGACCAACCCAAAAGTTCGCAGTTTCGCGCCTGAAGGAAATGAGGGAGTAGCCAGTATCATAGCCAAAAGAAAAGCGTGGATATTTGTCCATCCTTGTTTGTTTCAGATGCGGATAATGTCCACACACCGTATGCGCCAGGCGCAAACATATTCCACATATCGCGCCACATGCTCCCGAAGCAAGAGATTCACGCCCCCAATGTACGGGGCTGGTTGTTGTTATTGTTTTCGTGACCAAAATGCTCTGACTCGTTGTTCTTGGCTTCGGTCAGCAGAGCCAGGAATGCGAAGTGGGTCTGAGGAAAGTCCGCTGCGGCCTCCAAGACAAGATTCCAGAGGGCCCGAGGAATATCCCCCTGCGTGTAATCTAGAGACATCATCTCATTGACGGCTGTCGCGGGGTCTACTGTGTCAATAGCAGTCGGACCTCGGCGTGAGGTCGCACGATGCGGTATCCTCCGTTTTCATTTCTCGAATGGAACCATGACTGGTAATCGGAAGTGTACATGATGGCCGTTTGAGGCACAAGGGGAAGGGAATGCGATGAAATGGTGTTCAGGGGTAGCTATACGAATCAATGAACCGCAACCTAGGAGCAGCATTATTTCTGAGATTTCCGTTCTTATGTACAAGCGAAGGAATCTGATAAGTGGCAGCCTCCGCTACCATAATTGGCATCATGTCGAGAAATAGCGCGCAGCCCAACAAGGCTCAGTGTGATCGACAAAAGCATCCTAGTTGGCTAGGTTACATTTAAGACTTGCACAATGCGTATTGCAAACCCTTGATGTATCCGCCGTGCAAGCTTAGCGAGTTCTATGTCTAGATTGCACTATATTCGTTATCCCAAGTCTCCATGCCTTTGTCTGTAGTGTGGGGCGGGACGGCATCCACTTGACCTTCAAGGGTATAGAGTTCAAGACGATAGGTTAATCATAGTGGTTGATTCCGTGTTGCACAGGGACTAAATGTCTGGTTTTTGCCCATAAACCACCGATATTTCGAGGTATGCGTGGAGACTTGGATCGCTTAGTGCCTGTCGCATCTTCATAAAGATCACCTCAACCTCTTCTCTCGACCACTAATAACACCTGTTAGATACTCTTTCCTCTTTCTGAATAGCGGCTACTCACTCCGAGAACCTTAGTCCACAGCATCATTGCCCACATCTCCAGGCTCTCTTCGAAAACGAGTCGAAAGTACCGACCCAGGTTCTTAAGATGCTGGTCTTTGGGCCAGGGGCCAATCGGCAGCTTGTACCGCTGTTCAACGACATTCGCAAAGCCAGCATCAATCATGCGCTGCCTCGACTCATCGACAATCCGTAGTGTCTTGCC
The DNA here is from genome assembly GCA_009176345.1 of Aspergillus leporis. Lineage (NCBI taxonomy): Eukaryota > Fungi > Ascomycota > Eurotiomycetes > Eurotiales > Aspergillaceae > Aspergillus > Aspergillus leporis. The sequence continues at coordinate 71,432 of ML732188.1, read as the reverse complement.
GAATTTATCACCCGCCTCGAGACTCTTTTCTCCCCATATTTCATACACGGTCCCCTTGGTGCTTCCATCGTCCGAGATCGGGGTAACGCTCATTTCGACCTGTTCCAGATACGCTCCGGGGCGAAGGTGGCTGGATGACAACGACAATCAGAACCAAAGAGCAACCATTTGAATGGGAAAGGCATACTTCAGAGCCTGCTGATAGAACTTCCCCCAATCCGCCACGCACCCATACAACCCGCGCACATGGATAAAGTCAAATGGATGTTTGTACAGCCACTCGTCGCAGCAATCATCAACCTCGAAAAATACGTTGGGAGGGACAAAGTTGGGTTGGATTGGAGAGAGATCGGTTCCAATGACTTCTGCTTCGGGATGAAGATCGGCAAAATCGGTGGCCCAGGATCCAGTTCCCGTTCCGACATCGAGAACTCTCCCGGGGTTCTTGATCGGAGCGAGGTACAACTGATCATGCAGTAGCAACCTGTACAGGTGATGGCAGATCTCCATCGCGTCAATAGATTTGTCGTCGTTAGACCCCCAGTAGGATCCCGCATGGTAGGCGTGGTATCGTCGGCCATTCTCGTATATGTAGTCGGCGATGCTGCTCCGAAGTGAAGTTACTTCCGAGTCGGTAGCCACATAATTGGAATAGTAATCCTCGCCAGAGTCGACGGTGATCTCTTCCTGGCTGTTTGTCATGTCGTTGTAACCGTATTACGATATACCGGTAGGGCCATAGAAATACATTTAACAGGAGAACACATTTTGAATGCAGGGGGTGGGCTATTTATATGCCAGCCGGTCAGCGAGAACACCACGTTCCTTCTCGGGAATTTTTCTTTAGCGCTTATGCAGGGGTTCTAGATATATGTACCCCGCCGGTCATCCAATACAAGACTAGCCGTTAAAGAGAAACTAGCAAACTAGTTACAACGGTTTGATTGACTAGTGGGGATGGGGTCGGAGAATCAGGCACCTGGGGCCGTTTTTACCCGTCCCAATCAGAAAACTCTCCGAATCCAGGAGAATAACGAAGTCTCGGGCCACCCGGATCCAGTGTCCCTTTCTGGAGCGTGAATTGTCTTGTCTATATAGGAGTTTTGGTTGCTGGCTACATATGATCACTCTCCTGTGTAATTCACAAACGATTTCTGAATGGAATTAAAACAGTGCAATTACCAGGAGAGTCTATCGTTGCTCCTTTTTTAAGGAAACGTATATCGCTTCAAGCAGTGACACGTATGCGGAACCCAGCGACGGACTACCCCACAGTAATTAAATCAATTTTTTCTGCACGAGTCTCAAGATCTCAGCATCCGGCCCAGACTGGCCCTCAATCCTCTCAAATCTAAAGAAAGTAGTGTTTACGTTGTCTCCACTGGTGGGGCACTTCTATAAATACCGGCGTTGGCGACTATCCGTGAGGCTCCCCGAACGTTTCGATGTTTGGAACATGATTGAAAGAGTGCATGTGGTACAGACGCCTCTGATGAAGCTGCTCGTTGTAACAGGGTGGAACCTAATCTACCCCAAGCGTGATTGATCTGGTGGCCGTAATAAAGCACAAAACGAGAAAACAGGCAAACTCATCCCCGGAAAGGAAGTGCACTGCACCGAAACAAACAATGTGGTCTACCGTACCATAGTCAAGATAGTGGAGTGGGCGTGTCTGCATAGAATCAATGTACACCTGTTATAAACGCCGGTCTTGTGGCATATGTTCGCCATCTCCGGAGAGAGGCCAAGCCCAGTGAGACTCCCAGTTCGCGCCTTGCTGTCTCGAGTGTTGCAAGCAGCGAGGATACGCCCAAAAAATCCCTGGTCAAAAACAGGTCCGGTGAAATCGAAATTCTGCACTATACTCTGAAAGTTGGATTTGTCTTGGCTATGATAGCGATTGGATCTAGCTAATAGTGATGTGCTCAGTCTCCAGCCTTTTATGTTGTCACGGACCGGGGACCCAAGTTGGTTATCTCCCCAAAATATGCCGATGAAGTGCGAAATGATCCACGCTTAGAACCCCACAGGGCGAGTTACAAGGTAGGGAATTCTGTGCCCTTGTTCAGCAGTAAGCCCATTTCATTGGAACAGGACTTTGCATTCAATATCATGGGGTTTGAAACTACGATTCCTGGAGTTGTCCACACTCAGGTGGTCTCATGCTGTTCGTGCTCTCACGATCAAAGTTGGTTGGTATTTACCGATCCACCTGAAGTTCAATACCTTTTCAATTTCACAATTGTACTGACATAGGTCTGTCCACCACAGGAAGATTAAACTACAGAGCTCTCCAAAGAGGCTATAGCAAGCCTACACACTCAGTGGTCGGGTAGCGCAGGTGAGTAAGGGGTGGAAATGCCTCCCTGGGCCAAACACCAAAACTAATTCCAAACGTAAAAGACTGGCACGAAGTGTCACTCTTCCAGTCGGCCGTATTGATCGTTGCAAGAGTTTCATCTCTTGCATTACTCATATGAATGGAATACTAAAGAGTTTGATAATTTTAATCAAATTGCTCAAGACCTAGGCAAGTTTGCTCGGCCAGCAAGCCAAGACGAATACAAAGATTACAATTCTGGGTCACCATATGAGATTCGCACGAGTGCTCTCGCATGGTGGTGTCAGGATCAATAGCAAAAACGGTGGCCAAGGCTGTCGTATATGGAGATTGATATCTTATCAATTCCAGCAATGAGCGATGAACCAGAACGAGTTTTCTCAGGAGCCCGTCGTACAATCTCATGGGAAACGGCTCAACTATCAGCTGAAAACATTGAGAGGATAGAATGTTTGAAAAACTGGCAAAAGAGTGGGATTGAGGAGAGATACTAGTTTAATTAAATTTTGTTGTGATCGAAGTCCCCGACCGTAATGCCAAGAAATTATCGATGACAAGCCTGTTTGGTGGTCCGCGCCGGTCCGGTGGGTAGTTGAGGGGAAGGGAAAGAGCGAGGGAAGATGTTTGAGATCTCAATAACGCCTTGTTTGCAGATATCAAAGATCCGTTATCAATTATGAGCCGCATACTGAAATTCCTCTCCAGTGGTGACATACGGAAACCCTAATATGACGCCAATCAAAAGCCAACTTCGCCGCAAGCGGCGGTTGATTGAGTCAGCATGACTGACCCAGACCCCAAGTGCAAGCATATTATTCAAGGATTCCCGGAGTATGCCAAACCCATACTAATCTTTGAGACTTCACCTTATCCGCACCTCCAACGTTAGACCACAACGCGAAATAAACAATTTCTACTGTGACCTGAGCCTGAGACCAAAAAGTATAAGACGTTTCAATATGTCCCCGACACACGAAGACCATGAGGACTTAGCGGAGCAAGTCATCTATTATTGCTTACGCCTACTCGACCCCGCAGCATTCGCCGCCATCGTGGACAAAGCATACAAGAATGCAAATGGAGGCGAAGCGCAATTCTACCAATACCTGAAGCAGAACAACCGAATTCAGTCGGAATTCCATGTGACCCTTATTCACGTCCACGACCGGGCTAAAAGTCCTGAGATTTGGCAGCATTACAAAGCTTCCTACAAAGAGGCCCTCCGCCGGGACAACACCGGAAGCCGTACGCCTAGCCTGGGTCCGGGAGATGCTATCCCAGAGTGCTTTGTCTGGGATGAGAGGATCATGGCTGTGGCGGTTAGGGAGATCAAGGGGAAGGATGGACCACTTCCCTGTGCCAATGCACATCCACACGTAACTATAGGCACGGCGAATGATTCTATTCATGCGTTCGAGAGCAACGGTCTCTTAGAGCGATGGAGGAAAGGGGATAACTCGAAGGGTATGATTCAGTCCATGCCTTTCCCACCAAGAGATAGCTTTAGAGCTTCTGTCGAGGCTAATCTTCCCGAGTGATACCAAGGAATTTTCTAGCCGTAAGGCTAGTACGGACAGAGTGATAGTTCTAGACAAGTATGTATATGAGCCTAACTCTACAAATAAAACAGAGTTGGACTGGTTGTGGACAGTCTAAAAGCATTCCCTAGTATTGTTCCAGCAGCCCTCCTTTCTATTCTGGATTAGCCTTTGGCATAGGACTGTAAGAAAGGAGATTTGACCAATGCATCCTAGTTTCCAACTTGATAAGTGCAAACACTACATGTTTTGTTATGACCGGCCGAATCTTTACCCTCATTTCTGACGTAGTCAAATTGAATTTACATATGATACAATATCAGTAGGGGGACTTGATACAAAGAATGCATCCATAACGTCAGGAAATTCTTCATATGGTTGCCATGGGGATCCCTCTAGCTTTCCCTCCAGCTTTTCTCAATGAATCGGCCATTGGGCCTCTGCTATACAGACAACTCGTTGCCTTGCCAATAGCGTTAGAGCGGGAACGTCGTATTTACCCCCTATGACATACCTGCGCAGAGACGTAAATAGTGGGGCTGGATAGCCACAGAGATATCGACCGGAGTGGAATATGGTTCTCTGGCTCAGACGAAGCTTCTGAATCGCTACTAGAATTAGAGTTCTCACTAGTGTCAGAAGCTTAGAGATTGTTAGGGACTAAGCTATCTAGACATATGGTTTAGGAAGTCCATGGGCGAATGGACTAGGCCGATCGATGTACTGTGCTTACGATCCGTTCCGCCTAGCTCATCCTGGGCATCTGCTGAACCCATCATTGACGGATCGGACGGCAACTGATCAGAGTCCTCATCATCGGAGTAAGTCCCGGAGTATGGGAACTTAAAAACCTTCTCTACTATCATTGGGGCATCTTCAGGCAGGTCAATTTCTTTATCGTGCATTTCCTTTGAGAATAGATGGTGACCAGATGCATCTTTCCAAAATTTGTACTGGTCTAAGACTGACTTTGAAATCAGGGCTGCAAGCAGCGTTGAAGAAAGATGACTGGAGAGCATACCCTCGCTTTGTATACCTGAAAAGCGCAACTTTTACAGGTGACGTTGAGATCAGAATATTTCCCAGTTTGAAACATGGACCCCAAAGAAGCCCGAAAGCCCGAAATCCCGAGTTGGAATTGTGTTCAAAGGCGTCGTCACCCTTGATGCCACCGTCATCTTCGGTGGTTCCCTGAAGCCTCTTGCGTGGACGCATTGGATAAATTGTCTAGTAGAATGCAGAGAGACTGCTCAAGGAGTGGCATAGATAATGAGTGGAGCTTAAGTGTGTGTGTGTGTGTGTTTTTCTATTTTAACGGCCGTGGGCCGTGACTGTGCCAGACCCTCGAGGGCCATTCCCATTGGGTTTAGGCCGGAGCTAATACTGAAGGACCATCTATACTAGAAAATCAGTGGGTTTTTCTTCAGAATAGGAGCATATTATGGCTTCCCCCGAACTATCGCCCAGAGCGTTTGGCTTTCAATGCAGGTGCTCTTGCGCTTGGTCATGCATCTGGTCGAGTTTCCTTTATTTCAGGCTTTAGCTAATTGGCTGCACAGTCAATGCAGTACCACAATTCTCTTATATATTCTAATCTCTTTCTAGAAAGAGGGCCTGGGAAGCCTATAGAATTCATATTCTTTTTTCCGGTCGCAGAATACTTGAGATGTTTCTACTGGCTCCTACGACAGTCGTTCGAGAGTAAAAGTTGGTCGCCACCCGTTCGGGTAACTGGGTAGTCAGCCGCTTAAATCTCCCATCTCAACTGGTTGCGAATAACTACAATGCTTAGGCGTAGGCACTTGCTCAGCGGTAATTACGTGTAGTAGATGATGCTGAGCGGGCTATTTTTTGTGCCACGTATTTTGTGGCTAGTGTCTTGGCAGTGGCGTTAAAAAAGGGCAACGTGTTAGGTGGTGAAACTGTATTCTGCCTTCCCTCTCAGTACCTGTCACAGTTCTGGGCATTTCTAGGTTGGCCTCTCCTGGCAGTCGAGCTTGGGAAAATCTTAACGCCGAACATCACCTATCTTGTACAGAGTAAAATTTCGTGGTAAGATAAGAACCAAGACCGTTCTGAATTTCGCATGTAGTTCTACTTTTACCTAAGCCTATGGGTAGATTGTATCTAAACTGGTAAAGTGTAATAGAATTAGTTCCGTTGAGGGAAGTCTCCCTGGAATCCTGGATATGATAGCTTCTCCTCGGCTCAAGATATATATAAACTAGCTGAATGCTTGGCAGGGACTAAAAGGCATTAAAATGGATTTATCACTCCGTTCAGTGACGCACTGACTTGATAATATGGACACCTCGGCTATAGTATAACCCACCATTCACTGATCTAGGGTAATGACATAGTTCGATCCCTGAAAGACTGCAGAGGAACACGTAGGCGATCCATTGAAGCTAGGGCAAGGTACCTGAGCGTGCCCTAGAAATGACGTCATTCCCGGTCGATCCCGTGCAGCCACTCAGAGTAAACTTGCCAACAAACAAGTTTAATGCCACTCACATCATCATCATCATAGCAAAGGGGGGTGGAATTGACAAACCATGTATAGGAATCGGAGGAGATGATGAAATGGATAAAAGGAGATGCTGGCCGCCGCCCTGACCCACGTGAAAAAGTTTCCATTTCTCCCCTTTCCCTTTTTAACATTTATGACAAGACATTTCTGCATTTTCTTGATACCCTTAGACTATAGACTTGGCTTTGTCTTATGAGCCAGCCCACTTGGCCCACATACTAAGTGCTGGATCTTTTTGTTTTTCTTATCCTATACCTTACCCTTTACCCTGACCGTGAATAACCTCTGCTATGGCTGTTATCTGGGGTCTGGATCTCCATGAGATCCAATTCTACAAGTTCAAGGGTTCGCACATGTTTAATCGTATCTACCACCTGCGCCGGACGCGGATGATTGTATATCAATTAGCCATGATTCTCTGTGTGTGCTCAGAGTCCGTGGGGACAGCAGCATTATCAGGTACATACCTCTCAGACACCGCTTAGTCACGTGCTATCTTACTGATTTCATCCACCATGGAATAGACTACCTGGATCAACAAAGCAACCTCCAGGGCCAACACCCGGGTGTCAAAGTCCATAATAACGACTTTATCGGCGCGGCCTCGTATAATATCTTCGTGGGAATATCTGTAGCGACAATATTCGGTGCTGCGTTCTTCTTCGATCTCTTCTGGCCGGCCAGATACGAGAGTCCATCCGTTCGATTGGCTTGGAAAATATGTGCGGTGGTTGTATCGGTGATGATGCTGAGCTCGGCTCTTACCATGACTGTATGAGACTGGGAGGCAACTGGAAGTTGATATACCGGGAAGGCTAATCGTGAGTATTTAGGTGATCACCGCCATGCACAGTGCGCGCATCACCGGAACTGATGCTGCCTCCGCAAGAAAGTTTTGGTCGGAAGCTGAGAAGAAACCGGCTCTGAGTACGTATACCCATATGCCCGGAACATTGGCATCTACCGCATAGTCCGGGAAGTCATCTAACATGAATAAAGCATACCGGACCAATCCTAAGGCAGTGGCATCAGCTGTTCTTGCGTGGCCCGGGTGGATTGCGACTGTTGTTAGGTATGTCTGGCTGCCTGCTAGTTCAACATGGAGTGATGCTAATTATGATGCCAGCACCGTCGTCCTGTTCATGTCCAAGAAACACGACGATGAGTTTGGTGCCAAGTCAAATTATGGTCGCAGTCTCGAGAATGGTGGGAATCTCCCCGAACAGGAGGTAAAACCCGAGGTCGAATAAGAGAAGGATATAGTTTACGATAATGTATATGATGTATGATAGCGTATGACTAAATAATTTTTACTATCCAAAACAGCCGTTACTAAGTGCCCATGGAACACAGGCTCTGCGATGAACATAGAGTCGTCGGTCACTGGCCAAAGCGTAGATCTCCAACAAAATCAAGTCTGATACATCACGTTAACTTTTAAGGCTTTCTGATTGTACATAGTCCACTACTTATGTCCTGCACTACCGCTACACAATATCCCGTGAAATCGAGTAAGTCCTGTGCACATTCACGGTCACCGACGGATCCCATGGGGAGTGGGAATTCGAGCCCTCCTGGCTACTCGTCCGCGTTCCTCCAGGGGGCGAGTGCACGGACGTGATGGTCTGGAATCCGGCTCCATACATATCCTGGCGCCAGAACTTCGGGGTAGCCGTCGGGACGGGTCGGGACATCTTTGGGCGACCCTTCCTCATGTTGGAAAGGGGAATATTACCCGATCGTCGATTCGTACTTCGCGAGCCGTAGCTGGCATTGCGGAACCAACAGAACAGTGGACGAAGCGTGGGTAGGCTTCCGGCGATGATGCCGAGGCTTGCTTCGATGTTCGACCATATAGAGATGTCAGCTGTGGCGTCTAAAGTGGTAAGTGTTAGCATTACTCAGATAGAAAGTTCCCCTGGCGACGCCCAACAAAAGGATTTTACCGCAAATAGAGGGTTGGCTCACATAGAAAGTCATGCTCTTTGTAACCTTCGAGGTATGGGATGCGGATAATGACGGCCGCGCTGGCTCTAAACACCAAATATGAGTTGAGAATAGATGTAGGGTTGGTAGCCAACACTTACACACAACCCATGCCCAAGATGCAGGCTAGAACTACCTTTGTTCTTTGATTCATCTGCAGATTCCAGACTAAGAAAATCGGCAACAGACCTAAAGTGAGATCGCAGAGGGCGGCAATGGCGCTGGAGACGTAGGCCATATTAACCACGGTGTTGAGATCTAGACAACGCCCACTCCCAACCCTATGCCAAAAGTATGACACCGGCTGGCATTGCAAAGTCAGGACAAACCAGAAAGCTAGTCCAATAGCAATGGTCGCCGCCATAACTGTCCACAAGATAATGCAATATACTCTCGTAATCGTAATCCGAAGAAGCGCAACAGCGATGGACATCTTAGTAAGGATACAGGTGATGATATAGGCTATTTGACCAAGCCACCACCACTGCTCTGAAGGCGTCAGACATGAGACAAGACAAGTCATCGATGTCGGAAGTTAAGGAGATCGGGTATGGCGTACAAACATTGCGATTTCGACATTATTGACATCCATTTGCGAGAACAGCTGACCTATCCCATAAAGCGATCCAATCATTCCACATACTGCAAATAGCGTATTTACAACCTACACTCAAGTCAGCATGAAATCAAAGGATATGATGTAACGGCGAATGTAATACTTCCCACTGCCATGACCATGAGGCCATCATCCCACTTAAAAGCTTTCACAAGCCTCAAGCGGACATAGATGCGGAGACAAACAGCGATGAAGGAGAAAGCAAAGAAGATAGTAGTAACAGTAAAGATTGAAAGGCTCCGACCCTTAAACTGTACCATGTTGGAATAGCCTTGCGCAAATAGGTTGCGCTCTATAACTGCGATAAAGATAAAAATAACCTGTGCGGGTCTTGGGAAGGTATTGCTGTCCGGACCGCAGCATTTAAGGCGGATAATGGAAAGGTTTTGGATCTCGCATATGTTCAAGGGTCCGAAGGATATTTTGTACTTAACCCTGGAACAGTGCGAGTAACCCCATTCCCCATGAATTTACAGTCTAAACCTTACAAGCGATAATATGCCCCCCTGATACGGCATGATTCAAGGGAAAGGTACAAGCCCAAGTTTTATGTGTACGGATCCAACTAGTATACCAGAGGGTTGGCTATTGCCGGATACACCGATCACTAACTGATAGTAGATTTCGCCACGTAGCTAATGATAAAGGCTGTCAACGACCCATGGCTCTGCGCCATGATCAACAAATATTTGTAATAGCATTAATGCGCAGCATGGCATGTACGTAATAGAAACCATTATGGTTGATGATCTAGTAGGAGTATGTATGTAGCCGTGGCGCTTGTAATACCTTGCGGTGCATAAGCAGCTTCAATAACAACCAAGGGAAAGTGAAACAAAACGCCAAAAACAGAAGTACGATATAAACACCTCCTAGTTGGGTGCTGGAGACCTACCAGGGGCTTTGGACAATATAGGTGAAACTGACGAACTCATGGTCGTGGTGCAAGGGCCGCTTCTCTCGTTAATCAGCAGTTGCGTTACATCGCATCTCTTGAGCTATCCTGCATGCCAACCATTTGCTACCTGTCGCGGTGTCGCGGGTAGATGGGGTGGAACCCTAAACGCAATCACGGCATCGGAAAACGAGATCCGGATGAAATGTTCCAATTGAGGGGTCCTATTAATAACCTTTTGGCTAAGCATACTAATCAGTAGCTGAAACTCAGCTTTCGTCCATTCAGCTAGTGTGATGACCTGAATCACTGCGTTGAGCGACCCGTTGTTCACGACTCGCTTGGCCCAGTAGGTAGTCAAACGTTTGGGGTATTTAGATTCGTATAACAAAAGCTCGCCGAGGCCAACCGTTGGCGCAGTGAAGCTGTATCATCCTGTATTCTGTGCCCTATAGTCAACCCTGTAGTCAAACTTAGATACAGATGGCAGTACCCATGCCGAGGGAGATCAGTGACATCCGTAAATTCCACCCTGTTCCCCAAAGCATTCCACGAAGTGCCAATGCTCACTAGTGTCTTTCCCTCCACTACTTCCAGCCATTTATGTTGCACCATGCCTTTTAGCAGTACATAATCTGCATGTACCCCCGAGGATAACAACTACGATGTGCCCATAGCGAGTGAGACTCCTTTGTAATCGACGAATCGAAGAAAGCTATTCATGGGATTGAAAATTAACTTCAACTAGATCAGGAATGGAAGCCGCGTAGAGTTTAAGCTTGCTAAAATCCTCTTGGCGTCTGTGGACGGTTCGAAACGGCTGATCTGCACGTTGTGCCAGATGCTACAGAATATTGAGTTGCACACTTATCATGCTCTTGTGTCACACAATGTTATCTAAATTATTAAATGGTGAATATAATAGGGTTGGTAATCGCAGTGCGAAGCATATGTACCCACAGAAATATCATATATCGTTTTCGTTTACTCGCCAAGCGTGAGCAGCTTTGTAGAGGTAGTTAAGGGCTAACATTGAGTTAGTCATCGCTTCCTACCAATCAGCTAACGAGATATTTAGGTGCATCCCCACCTGCCAAACATAAAGTGGGCACGGGATGCGCATACAACAAACTCAGGAGACGAGAACCCTACATTGCCAAGTTCCGGCAAATATTGTCACCCACATGGTAGTAGTGGAGTCATCTGTAAGCGAGGGACTGCTTTGATGACTGAACTGTGGATAGTGTTTATGAGTTCCCGGTATGTATTTCAGCTTGGCCGAAGCCCTAATTCTAAATATGCGCCCTGAAAGTGCATGCAGTACAATGCTTCAAGTGCTCAGTGGCAATCAATTAGAGTCAGTGAAGTAATCTTTGAATCTAAATAGGGTTTATTCATTAGAAGCTGTGTAAATCCGTAGTAATCTTTTTTCCCATTTGCTCCCAGAAGAGAAACAAGGGGGGGGAGGAGGAGGGGTATTTCCTATAGAAATTTGGTGATGTATAAATAGGCTATATAATACCTGGAAGCCATTTAAGGTAAAAATACGAATAGAACTGTTTATACTCCATAGTGGAAGGGTAGACATGCCACACTGTTTGAGCCTCGTGCGATGGTAGATAAAGACCCTGAAGAGTGGAGATCGTTACATGATAATACGAGTGCGGTTAAAAGGTTGAGATCCTTTTCTTTCCCAACAAGTTTGAGTGGAGCCACTAATACCAACATTGATGCCGAGGTAGTATTTTCATTTCTTCCTTTCTTTTCCTTTTCTTTTATCTTTCATTTTGTCTTCTTTGCGCTTGTATACGCAATGCGATGGTGCGGAGTCATCGAATATGTCCCATGTCGGCCTAGAGAGGCAAAATGGGGGATCAGCGTCTGGAATTGACGTGGTATTAGTGTATCCGTGTTACTAAGAGATACCAGACTAGAGGCCGAAAACAGGCTTACTAGTCACCCAGTTCGATTCTGAAACATAGTTGTTTATATTGATATCAAAGAGCACACGACATGACAGACTAGCACATTGTCCTAGGTGTCGGATTAGCATCGAAGAATTCAACAATTAATCTGAAATTCTCAAATGTTCCAATCAGCTTCAGCTGTTCATCTATTTCAAGTACCTTCGAGGTTCGGGACAGGGGAAGTCTAACAGAGTATGGAGGGCTCCGCGAACCGTCCCTCGAAGGAGCCGCTAAGATACCAAGCGAAGACCAACGAACTCTCGTAGAAGTCGGCTGCGTAAGCAAAGCCAGTACTAGCTGGCAAAGGGTCCAAGAGTACAAGGGGTCCCCAAAGCTGAAACAGCGAAGTTGAACCATCGCATAACACCCCGGCTCTGAGAATCGTTGTATCCAGATCTGGTCGTGACAATCCCGAACCCTACTATTTGTTTATCATGTATATCACGCGGATTCTCAGTCTCGGTGAAACTTCCTATTCAAGTTATTGCTGGCCCTTAAAATGCGGGGATGGTGCCCGTAATCCGTAATGGCAAGTATTTGCAACTATTTGAGCTGCATGTCCGGTAGATCTATCTTCATTAGGAGAAGGATTCATGCAGGATGCAGGGTTCGTTGTGGCCAGAAATAGCGTTATCATGGGGCTGTGGTATAAAGTAGCATTTCTTGCTATTATATAAGTACATAGTATTCGGTATGTTTGGCGTTATTCTATTTGTAAGGCTTGTTTGAGTGCGTTGTCCGTCTTGATGATATAGACACATCCCCTATCCATTTGATCGACCATAGAGGCCATGGCAAGCCTGCAAAAAAATAGCGCAAAATTCCTTCTAAGAGATAAGCTGCCCAAGAAGCCTGATTCCCAAGTGAGTCCACACACGTCACATATCCACTGTCGAAAACTTTATGGAGAACTTACAAAGTTCATGTAGGCCGGCCGCAACGCGTTGAGACGTACCGACTGCGCAGACCGACAGACCCCGATAGAACGACTAAGACAACAGTGTCTGTCAGTGGTTAAGAAATTTGCGCTGTTCCGCGCGGACAGCGTAATGCTTACCCACAAGGCCAATAATGCATCATGTCCTCAACTCGACAATTTCGGGGCGAGCCTGACTACCACAGCAACAAGTATTTCTGAGGAACACAACCCACCGCGCAGCACACGACATGATGTCCCCTTACCGGGCGAGGGCAGATATATCCCACACACTCCCGGGCTCCCAATGGACTCACGTAAGTCCCACTACCCTAACCAGAGTATACTACTAATATGTTAGCCAATGAATATTACAGCAACCATTCCAGGCTGGCATCCCACTTATCAACAGTCGAGCAATACATCGAGTGCTAGGTCCAGCGACAACCCCTTTTTAAAAGCGGTACTAAACCCAATTTCGAAGACCAATGCTCCTTCTTCCCAGCAGAGAAATGCGACTCTGCCGCATGACCGTAAAAGCCTGGGCCGCAATAGTCCAAATTCTAGTATAAATACTTCAAAGTCGTCCTTGAAACCATCTGTCACGGCCAAAGCAGTCCGGTTTGGCGAAGAAACGCCACCACCTGTCCCCCAAAAGCCACCGAAGTCGATCCTCTGGGCGTTGCCAAAGGCTGCTGGGTCTTTGGAGAATAGAATGCCCCCAAGCAATCCTCCAACCGGGGTCAACTGCTGTTATCTCATGCTTGAGAATGGGTCGCAGCAGGCTACTTATCGTTGCAGACGTCAGGAATCATCTCCCCAGGCAGAGCCTGTTCTCGAGGCTCGAAAACATCTTGAAGCGGGCAGTCCCTCGGAAATCTCGGTTGACCAATCCCGGAGGAGTCTAACGACAGACCGTGGATACTTCACACTCCCTTTTGGACTTACTCCATCCGAAGCTAGCTCAACTCTATCAGCTATAGAAATGGGAGGCCTACGAGACCATGCTAAGACTCAAGCTGAGAAATTCAAAGTGCTTACTGCACAACAAGTCTTGGCGCTTTCACTGGTAGGATAGCCCCATAACGCTACCAGCCTACCGCACATTTTTGGGAGCAACTTCATTAACCGTCAACAGGAACTTGAAGCACTTGATGAACACCGCAAATATCTTCGAAATACGTACCACTCTCTACAATCTGGCCGCCGTGTTCTGCATGAGCAAACAATTAGATATCTTCAGTCTCCAAATTGGACAGTTGCCAAATGCAGGGAGCAGATGCTCATCCGCGAACGAGCGTTGATGGATCTCAATTTGTCCGTTGATGAATGGGCTCATAAGCTGGAACAAGCAACTAAGAGACGAGTCTCCATCCGCCGAAAGCTCCTAGAGCATACCACTGCGGCTCTAGTTGTTGAGCCATCAAGCGCGGTGAACCGGCAGCGTCCTCAGGTCGGTACGAGCAACATGCAGAGCACCGGCTGTACTACTCGCAGGGCGATTCAATCTATTCAGATCTTTGCGGACTCGACTCTGTTTGCAGACTCAGACTCTAGTACATCGAATATGATCTGACGAGCTTCTTCTCATGCTACGCCCTCTAAAATCTTCGAATTTCCTTTTGTTACATTGAAAAATAGTATACTATCACTGCACGCATATGACACTTGCCATGAAACAAGACCATGTTGGTGATATGAAAGGCCTTCATGAGCTATATCCTTTCCTCTTTCTTAAAACAGCACCTGTCTATTTCTAATAATAATGATGCCTCAATGGAATTTGTGGTATAATATTTGTGCATAGTATAATGATCCACACTTCTAAAAGCAGATATGTTATTGTTACATCGTGAAATTACATCTTAAGCAGTTGCAGTTGCAGTCACCAACGGTTCTTTAATAGATGATCATAGATATTTTACACAGATACAGAGCATAATTACAAGAATAAAAATAAGGAAACTCTGTCCCGGAACATCCATCTGGCTCTACCCAGTAGGCTCTAAAGGTTAATATTCAAGTCCGCCAGGATCTCATCGGCAGCCTTTTCGGCGACCATATAAGTCGAAACAGCAGTAAAGGTGCCTGGAATTTTCGGGTAAACCGATGCGTCGACAACCCTTAGCCCACTCACTCCACGCACACGGAACTTGGAGTCCAGGACAGCCATCGGGTCATCGTCCGCACCAATAGGGCACGTACAAGAAGCATGATGTCCCCAGGCGGTGTCCTTGGCATACTGCTGGATCGCCTCCTTGGTCTGAACATCGGGACCGGGGAGCACCTCGGTGACCTCAACTGCCTGGCGATGAAAGCCATCACGGCTCAGCTCGACAGCCTCGTACAGGGCCTGCAGATCAGCGTCGTAGTCACCAACGCCGGTATCGAAGTAGTTAAACACGATATCAGGCATATCGAGTGGATCGGCGGACCGGAGAGTGACACTTCCAGCGCTGTTGCGTGGGTGACCCTTCAAGATCGCCCAGGTAAACCAGTCATGCTCACTTGTCGCATTGATACTGTAGTCGGGGAAATATCCTCGGAAGTTGACAGGCCCGCCGAAGACAAACACATCGTAAGAATCATCAGCGGTCACACTGCTCTTGTAGAACATTGTCGCGGCCAGTCCTGGGGAGGAGTAGATGCCCCGGTCGTTCGTAAGGGCGGTCGGGGTCTCCCATCGGTTGATGCAAGGGTCAGCTTCGCCATGCTCGCTAAAGGTGCAGCCGTCGAGGACATCCCAGTCCTTGGGTACACGGCCTTGTACAGAGATTTCATAGTGGTCTTGCAGGTTGGTTCCCACTCCAGGCAGGTCGGAAATAACCTTGATTCCAAACCTTTTGAGTTCCTCAGCTGGGCCGACACCACTGAGCTTGAGAAGCTGAGGGGAGTTGTAAACACCGCCAGCAACGATAACTTCACGAGAGGCTTGCACTGTGCCGGGTGTTCCCTTGGAGGTGGTCGAGAGGGGGCTGGCACGGTAGAGATATTGGCCGTCAAGGAACTCAACACCGGTAGCGCGGGGAGGGTTCTCCGACTCGTCGAAGGTAACCTTCGTGACATAGCAGTTCGTCCGCACGTCCAATGGGTATTTCTTGGAGCCATCCTCATTCTTCGCGTCGCGAACGGCGATAATGAACTCGCGTGCGCCGTTGCGGTGAGCATCGTCGGTAGAGATGGGAATTTGGTAATAGCCGGGCTTAGTATCACGAGTTTTGCTATCAGCATTGGCGTCACCAGCAAGAAGGGTCCCGAGATTGAAGACGGAGTTGGTCTCATTGCCTAGAGCAAAGGCACCACCAAGAAGCATACTCAGAAGCTGGGGATCTTCCAAGACAAGGCTAAGAGGCGCGGTCTCTGTGTGGAGCCAACCATCATAACCATGGCCCTTCTGTCCTGGGAGGAGGTAGTTGTTGTTCTCCAACTTGGCATAGTACTGGCGCATGTTGTCGGGAGACCAGGAACTATCGCCGGTGAGGGTTGCGATATATTCAAAGTCGGATTGATGGGGGTAAATTGCAATCAATGCATTATGGGCGGTGCAACCTCCCAGGGTTCCGGTGCGGGGGTAGAGAGTTCCCTTCATAGTTGAGCCCTCTGGTGGGTTCAGACCGGTATATAATCCACCATTTGGAGTTTCGTAACTTGTTTTGTAGTCACGGGCTTGTCTCTGCTCATCCTCATAGTGGCGAACGAAGAAGTTCCACGAGAGCTTCTCATCCTCCGAGGACTTGGCGGAGTAGGCAGGAATGGTATAGTTGTAGTTCAGGCCCTGATCATCACCAGCCTCAATGAGGAGAGTTTTATGGCCGGCGAGGGCAAGGCGTGCAGCCAGTGGACCACCACCTGCTCCCGATCCAACGACCACATACTCGTATCCAGTGAGATTGACGGCCGTACTTAGGCCAGTGCCGACGGCCAGGAGGCTCAACAACCGACGAATAAACATGACGGATATAATTGATGTGCATCTATGCTAGCAAGGGTAGGTGCTAGACGACTCTTTTATAACACGCACCCTAACTCTCGAAGGGGGACGGATAGTGCTAATGTCCGGAACGAGGTGATCGCCGAAAAGGAATTGCATACCCATCCCTGCCAGTTGCAGCAGACTATCAAGGTCTAAGACAGACCGGACATACGTCTAACAGGGACGATCTGTGCATGACGGCTGTTAGGCTCCGCTGGCTGCGCTCTAAGCATGCAGATCTACTTTTGCCCCTGAATGGTTCGCACTGTTGTTGCTCGGTTGGTATTTCCTTCGGAGAACGACATTGAAAATGTCATGCATACTCTTCACAACCTCACCATTTCTTTTTTATCTGTGTGCTCGAGAAGTTCAGCCTCCTCCTGAGACATTCCCTTCTGAGGCTTTGGCGGCAATTTGGCAGGCCGGTATGTAGCATTTTGCCGTGATTGTGGACCCTTTGCCAAGCCGAGTTTTAGATGCCGATCGGCATTGACTTATTAACAACTAAACTCAATCTAGTCCAGTCCGCCGGATGTGTTTCCCACAATGGAAACTGTGAATAACGGCGGAATGCTAGCCTGACCAGGCAAGTGATTAATTTAAGGCACAATGATATTGTCCTACAGTACCATTAAGTGTTTGACTGCTAACGATATAGAGGCGCGCCGAAAAAGGCTATATCTCATGTGATGTGCCTTCAACCGGCTGAAAAAGCCCTATTCGTGTCCTTATGCTTACCCCACGGATTCACGTACTCGGTCAAAACCGATTTGCTCCTGTATCGTTGAGAATTAGGACAAAAATAGAAAGTGGATGGCCACGTGTCACACAAATGATCCCGAAGCAGAGATTATACTGCGAGCAACCGTGCTCGACAAGGTTTTCTGTTGAGGATGGAGGGCCTCAGGGGTACGGCTTTGGCTGGCTTAGAGCAATACAATCTGAAGTAGGACATGGAATACGCTTTTCTAGAAACTTCCGAATACGATACATAACTGCCCCATGACATTGAGGTCCGAATCGGTGTCCTATTTGCGGGAGGAAATTACCATTCCGAGTAGGCGATAACCTGTATGGGGTGGGAAGAATAGAAATTTCCTATAAAACTCGATATGGGGCTTATGTGGTCTTCGAATTTCTTCTTGTACAATCGTATGTCTAGAATGACTAAACAGGAATGCTTCGAGATTTTGGTATAGCCTTAGGATTGATCACAGTCCATCTGGTGAATACAGGATTCCGTGTTCCTGGATATGATAAAATATATCAATCTATCCTCGGTCTTATTGGCGGAAATTAAATTGTTTAGGTGGTACGGGAATCTCATGCACCCTTGGAAACCCTCATTTTTATTTCTATCTTATTTATTGTAGCAAGTTCTACGGTTGGTCACAGGAATTGACATCAGAATACAGAGAACTCAGTAATTGACTTGACTAGAGTGAGCGGACTCGTGGACTTAGCTGAAGATCGAAAGGATGATAGATACACGTGTACAGCTTATATAGCAATGCAAGCCCCTCACTAGTGGAATATCGTTATTCCATACCGAGCACTATAACCATATTCATAACATGTACTTTGGATACCTCAGTCAATCAAGTCATCCTTTTATCAGTTTTCAACTCCAGTTACGACATTGAAGCATGATGGGTCGAATATCTTCTGTAGTCTACTATATATTTATGTACCCGCCCACGGCCATAATGTAATCACGCTCGATTCTAATCAAGTGTGCTTTAATTTAGATATGGAAAACTTCTATATGTGGATATTAAACTCTCATTTCAATTAAACTTTATAACTGACCGTTCTTTTATCCATATTGAACAGCCCGACAATGTTCTTATCTACAGAAGTAGGTTGAGGCTGTTCATTTGAATCGAGCATGTATAGACTGTAGAGGGATCTGACCGGCGTTGTAAATAACCAGTGAGCTTCGAGCGTACAAAAAGGCAATATTCAACAAATATACACAAGTTATACCTAATCCAGCCTGGTGGGAACAGATCTCCATGAGAGAATGTGAATAGGACGGGAACGCAATCAAATGCCGGTTATATATCTCGGTAGAAAAAGGCCTCTCAAACTTAAATCATAGCTCTACCACCGCACCTCAATTCAGGCGCTTCGCCAAAGATCACATCTTAATTCACTTCCGGTGAAGGTGGGCCCTGCGAGGACGCATATGCGCGGTAGTCCGGCGCACCTTGGAAGCAGAATGGCCAGAGCTTCAGAAATACCAGCAATGCATGCGGTGCTATCGGCCATGTTCTGAGAAGCATCCCACTGTCCGTTAACGCAGCGCTGAAACGCAGTGCCGCCGTCGCAGTACCAGGAACCCTCCTCACTACAGGAGCCGCTGAGGATACCGGAGGTAGTGGAAGAAGAGGAGCTAGCGACAGTGCTAACGGTGGTGGTAGTGGCAGAGCTGGGGGAGCTAGAAGAGGCATTTTCAGAGTCTCCATTGGTGGGGGCAGATTGAACATTGCCTGGCTGACTATTAATGACATGTTCGATCTGGCCACTGCTGCCAGTGGGCTGAGCGT
Source organism: Aspergillus leporis (assembly GCA_009176345.1). Classification (NCBI taxonomy): domain Eukaryota; kingdom Fungi; phylum Ascomycota; class Eurotiomycetes; order Eurotiales; family Aspergillaceae; genus Aspergillus; species Aspergillus leporis. The sequence goes on along the minus strand of ML732188.1, from coordinate 52,121 downwards.
CAGAAGGAACGACTTGAGATGTCTGAGACGCAACGGAGGGCTGGGCAGAGGGAGTCTCGGCAACTACTGTCTCACTAGTAGCGACGACGGCAGCAGTGGTCGCAACGGTGGTAGCAGCAGCAGCAGCAGCAGTCGCGGTTGCTGTGCTTCCTGGAGTGTAAAGAGTTGGGCCAGGTTTTGAGCCCCATCCAAATCTTCTGCGCCATGTAGTGCAATGATTTCATGACGGAGAACATAGTATCCCGCCTCTACGCCAGTGGGAATGGTGATGCTGCGGCTGTAGCTGTCATCAATAAGCTCATCCGTAGCCCAGGTTTCAGGTATATCCGTGTCGTCGATCAATCCCCCGGCATCATCCTTGAAGAACTCCAGAGTAGACTTATCCACATCAGAGCATCAGCCATCACACTTGGCAAGGTAAGTGATGACGGGGCCATGGTGATCATTGGGCCAGGTGTTCCAGGTCATTTTGACAGTACCACTAGGAGCCACCGGGGCGGAGAGCGCACCAGGCGAAGAATCCCGGTGGCATATGATGTCGGAGCTCGTAGTCAGTGGGAGCAACATAGTCATCATCGGTCGCATTGGTGGACCAAGCAATCAGCTCGGGAGGGTCAGACTCGTAGTAGTAGGTGTCGACCAGGTAGCCACCATAAGTGGTACCATCCACCTCAACGCTCGAGACATAACTGTGACCGGCAACCAGCGAGACTGAGACCAGCAGGACACTCGCTATCTTGGAGAGGGACATGTTAACAGAAAAATTTCGGAAGATATAGAGCGGGATGCACTTCAGTCAATGAAGTTCACTTCACGTAAAGAATCAAAGAATGTAAAAGAACGGAAGGAGCTTCAATCAATGAAGTTCATTACACAAAAAAAAAAAAGTTTCAAATAAACAAAGCTGAAGGATGAGAAACTACCGAGGCAAGCGTGTATATACAAGGCATCCGCCCTATTTAACATTTTCCATCCTCTGTCTCACGAAAAATACCGAACGCACGGATGCCGGCCTCCATCTATTACCACCTAACCGAAGGACCGCATGTTTGCAGATTTAATTAATCAGGAGTTTAATCAAGTCTCAATTTGCAGTGTTAGTACCGATTTGGATTTGTCGCCTATTTCCAAAGACATATTCTCGGTGGGGTGGCGGTAAGGCAACTTTTCTTTAAGAGCTTCTTAAGAATCAGTTAGTTGCCTCCGAAGCTCTATAGCACGTAAGCTTAGCTAAGGTTAAGCTTCTGCTCAAACAATGGGTGTCTGAGATTCAGAAGTAGAAAACTGCAAAGCATCTATGGGGCTTCTACGACAGCTTGTAATAGGGGGAGCATTGCGCCAATAATTTAAGCGAGATCGGATATTGGATACCTGGAATTCTGCTACCCGATAATTTCCTTAGATTTTGTCAAGCTAAAAAGAAGGATGACGAAGCATTTATGGGGGGTCAAACAGCCCTATCTGGTTGCTGGCACACTAGTAAGCGAACTGGATCTACCATAGTGGACTACAGGGGAGTCTCTGCTCGACCTTGAATTATAACTGGATGGTAGATTGGGCTTTTTGGATTTTCAATCTTGTTCACTTTTTGATCTTTTACTTGGGGCTTTTGCATATTCCCCCAGTGCCCAATATTTGCTTCATACAAAGTACAACAAGCCCATATGTTCTTATATTTGTCTTTTTACTGATAAATAAATCTAAAGGGTTTGCTATGTGGAGATACCAAACAATAAATGATTGGTTCAATTCCATACATATGTACCGGGAACGAGGCAATATGCCCTAACATGGTGTTAAGTGTCTCTAATTCCCTAAGCAGATAGGTACTGGTAAACCGTTGGCCATGCAATGGCAATAAAAGCGCAGATGTTGCAGGCTTATCATCATGTAGTATGTATGGGTCAAAACGGTTGACAACAACTACTGTCACCTTTACCCATGGTCCCGGTCTCCGATAAGCAGTGAATCACCCGGCTTCATACATCCGTGACCCACTCCTTGAAATCAGACCAATAAGTAACCAAGATCCTGAATGTAGCCTAAGCCGCAAGTCCCGCATAGTGTGGAGAATAGAGAAGGCTAATGTATTCAAATATCCCAGATCCACACAACCTTTCCTAAAGGTACAAACAATACCCCTAAACTTATACTTGATAGTACGACGAGTGGGATGCGAAAGCTTCCACCACTTAGCAGCTCACATCAGAATGAAAAAGATAACAGCGACAGCAAGGAGACTCGGGATCGGTTCGCAAATCATTGACATATGCGTCGGCTGTAATTTTCATCTTATCTGTGTCCTTGGAGCGAAGACTTACAGAAGCTATTAGATCATATATTTAGAGGATAAACCTGGTCTGAAAGGAGACATGATTTCCGCAGTTACACCCCTGTTTCTCAACCAAATGTCGTGCACAAGGTGCTTAATGCAAACCCTAATCTCGCCGCACATCACTAGATAGCGAAAGTCATATGGGCATAAAATATCAAGTGACCTCTACATAAACCATATTGCTAGAAGACCGAGAAACGAGATGGAGACTCGGGTTCCATGAGCGCTCCGGCGAAGGTTAGAATTAGGGCACCCCTGGTTATAAATCTGAAGAATTACGTAGGTGTCGCATGCTATTTAGAGAGTAGCCATGTGGGGTGATTAAAAAACATCTGTTGAACGGCATGTGCCCCAGAAATAGATACATCTAGAGTCGGAACGTTTTTTGTTAGACAAACGGTATCCATTTTGGTTGACAACATTCAACTGAGCACAATTTCAGGATAGAATAAAATAAGATGGCAGTTACAAATGCTAGAATTACAATATCTGGTCAGCTAGGTCCCAAAAGGAGACCAGAAGTGCTCCTCCTGGATGCCGCTCTGACTGTAGAGGGTAGAGTGAACGCTTGTACGTCGGTAGTACTCAGACAACACTCTAATTTTCACATCGGGCGCCGCGAATAGATGACTATATATAATATCTTTCCATAACAATGAATTATTTCCCCCCCTCTGAGCACAACTTGTACAAACATCAGACAGAATACCCCAAAAACTCAGGAGGCCAAACTCGTGTTTATTCTGCAATCTTGATGCAGACCTTTCCAATCTGTGACCCGGATGCTGCATAATCATATGCCTCAATAATAGATTCCTCAGTAAAGTCGAAAACCTTGTCAACAGGCAATCTCAATTCCTTGCGGGCAACGAAACGAGTCACTTCCTGCAAGAGCTGGGTAGATCCAACAACAATACCACGCACGACAGCTCCCTTCGCGAGTGCAAGTGAGGTCACGTCAGGCATCTTGGACTGTTCAGCCGGCGACAGAAAACCAATAACTGAAATATTTCCACCCATCTTCACAGCATTCAGACTCTCTCCAATGGTGCCCGAACCGCCGTTCTCGAGAATGTAATCAACGCCCTCGCCATTGGTCAGGCGAAGAGCCTCCTTTGACCATTCGGGGTGTTTCTTGTAGTTGATGGTATAGTCCACACCAAACTTCTTCTTTACAAAGTCAAGCTTCTCATCGCTGGAGGATGTAATGATGGTAGTTGCACCTGCTGCCTTGGCAAGGATCAAAGCAGTGATAGAAACACCTCCGGTACCTGTAGCTGTTGGTTAGCGGCAAATCACGATATTGGTAATCTATGATTATCCTTGGATAACGTACCTTGGAGGAGGATAGTCTGGCCAGGTTTGAGGGGGATATTGCCGTACAAAGCGTTCCAGGCAGTCACACCCGTACAGACAAGGGTAGACCACTCGCAGAAACTGAGAGGCGACTCCTTGGGAACCTGGACGACAGACACGGCCGGGATACAGATATATTCCCGGAGGACACCGTCAATGGGACCACCCTGGCCGTTAAGCCAGTCCATTTGCTGACCAAAAAGATTGCTTAGGTCGAAAGTGCCAATAACGTGGTCTCCTGCGACGAGACTCTTCACATTTTCACCAACACTCACTACAACACCAGCCGCGTCTGAGCAAGGGACCACATTATCCTTAACAGGAAAAGGATACAGCGAGGTAGCTATAGCAATGTCGCGGTAGTTAAGAGAAATAGCGTGGACTTTGATTAGGACCTCATTCTTGCTGGGTTCGGGGATAGCTTCCTTGAAGGTCTTGAAATTGCGGAGCGAGTTCCTGGGACCGTTGATGCGAACGACTGTCTGGGACATCTTGAAGGAAGATTCGATCGAAGCTCACGTAGTAGAGATGGACGGGGAGAGTTGGTTGGTGATTTTTTGAAGCCGCCAATTCAAGGAGGCGTCCTCCCAGGCTATTTATACACCAAGCCGTCCTGCAAACACCATCAAATGGCACAGGGATTTTTATTTCTGCCACTCTCTCAATGTGCATGTTTCAAGTGTAGTGGAGAAGTGGTTCTAAAAGTTTACCATAGTTTCTCTGACGTATGCACTTTTTGATTGGCAATGCAAGATAAACTGCAGAGATAGGCTTTTGGGGGGAATAAGGGTAGTGTGCTATATTGAATCTTGGAGAGTAGAGTTTCGACGTCTTACCCACAATAGCACTCGTTTATTTGCGGGTCGCAGCCCTGCGGTGGATCACCAAACTCTCCTCTCCAAAGTGGCAAATCCTCGAAGATCTCTTGTTGGAGAACCCTAACAGTTAGGGGATTTCTCCAAATTTGGAGAATGATGGAGATCAAGATTAGAATAATCCCCAATTGGCTTAGCCAAAAAACCCTGGTTAACTCTGTCGTTCTCTTACTCACAATGCATAGTCGTTTCTTGACCTGTGGCAACGCGGCCTAGTCGCGTGATCCCCCGAACCCCTTGACAAGGGATGGAAAATACCTTGAGACCATCACTTGTTCCATAAACATTGTGAGGCGCGGTGAGAGCCTGTAATCAATTCGATGGCGTCAGATCCGAGCCGCGTTCTCAGTGATCGGAAAGACTTCTGCTGCTCATTCTGTCACCGGGAGTTTGGTCGCCTGGAGCACTTGCAGCGGCATATCCGAAGACGTGTGTATTACGAAGACTAACATAAATCAACAAATCTAACTTCTTATTCAAGATACTCACGAGAAGCCATATGATTGTTCTTGCGGGGCCTTATTTTCCCGACGCGATCTGTTAAGGCGCCATGAACGCATCGTTCATGGGGTCATCAACCATACTGCAGATCAGCGGTCGAGGAGGCCCCGCGCAGAAAGGACGGCTCCAACGGCGCGCTCGATTCGGAATCAGTCGTCTCACTTGGATCAGTTGCTCCAGGCGAATGGTATGCCGGTTATTGCTGTCCCAAGCGATGCACTAATCTTGGTTTCGCAGACAATGCGTCTGAACGGATCTCCGTGAACAACATCACCTCCCGAAACAACATCTCTTTAGCCTCCCCTACAACTAGCGAGGAGCATGTTAACCATGTCGCATCAGCTCAGCCCCATTCCCAACGTCCTGATATACAACCGAGGCTCCAGGGACATTCGATCTTCCCAGCTCCACAGATCGCTATCAGTCAGTAGCCTGCCTAATGGGGACAGATACTCAGCCTGAATCGTTGCGTTAATGCTGATTCTATAGGAACACAAATTCTACCGTATTTTTCACATCCAGTTGTCACGGACTCGCAGAGAGCCACACTGCTCCAGGCAGTGGAAGGATCCGTACTATCCGAGCTCAGCTTGCCGTCAACCAGCGCTTTGACCCGATATTTAGCAGGCTATTTCACAGGGTTTTACCCTCAGGTGCCTTTTACGCACGCGCCGACGTTTAGATTTGAAACATGCACACCCGAACTCTCTCTCGCAATATTGACTGTCGGGGCTCTGTATCGCCATGAGTTCCACTCAGCCGTTAAGTTGTTCTCTTTTGCGAAAGCGCTGTTGCTAGAGCGTCAGCGGCAAGAGGACAAAGCTGCCATAGTGAGGTTGGCACATTCGACCGGCGACAACATGCCTGTCCAGAGAAATTACATCGACGAAATCCAAACCCTACTTTGCCTCGGTTGGTTTGCCACCTGGCAAAAGGACGTAAAGCTCAGAAATGAACTTCACGAGCTTCGAAGTTTGCTTGCACATTCTTTAACGCTGAGTGGCCTGGAGGATGTTCCACATTGTTCTTTGGTATGGGAAGTGTGGGCCCAGCAAGAGTCGGAGAGGCGTACCAAACTCCTTGCCTTCTGCTTCCTCAATATCCAAGTTATGGCATACGACATGCCGCCGGTTGTATGGGGGCGCGATATGAACATGAGGCTACCATGCTCCTGCCCAGAATGGACAGCACCAGAGGCAGACACGTGGGCCTTATTACAACAGACCGTTCCCACCCACCGCGATAGGTTCCCTGTCACTCTGAAAGGCCTACTCTCCGCATCCGAACAGAGCGACCTTCCCAGCAACCTCACTCCAGTTGCCAACTACGTGCTATTGCATGGATTAATACAAAACATTATGTCGAATCAGAATATCATTGAGGGCCTCGGCGTCACACCCCCAGTGCACTTTCAGTCACTTTTCCAGTACGCCTTGCATATCTGCTCAACTGATAAATTCATAGCTAATGTCAACGTAGGAACGCGCTCTCCCGATGGACAATATGTTGGCAATATACTCCAGAGTCTAATTTGGAGCCGACGGATCCAAACGGTCCCCTGCCCTTTATATCCAGCACTCTTCTGAGTTTCGCGTACATCCGAAATTGCTCAAGCATTGCTCTCGGGCACCACCGAGACCTACTCCCCTGGGAGTCAGACGGCACAGCAGATATACTCCGTGTCTCATCGCCCGTCAAGCGTAGTGGTGATGAACTTTTGGCCGCAGAGGGCGCCACACACATCCTTGAATCACTTGTTAGGCTTGGCATCCAGTATATACAGAATCACCAGCCATCGGTGTGGAACATTGAGGCTGCGCTATGCAGCTTCGAATGTTTCCTATTTCTTGGCAAGTGGCTTCGAGCCCTTCAGTTGGACATTCAACATAATCCATTAACAGGTTAGTGACTATTCCTTTCTTCTGCATAGGCCCACTCCTATACCCCTACACGTGATGTTTGGGCCTCGCGTGGGGTTCTTTTTGTAAGGAAGGTCGTGTGTTAGTACCGTACTCACCCATCTTATAGACTCGGAAGCTAGTCTCCTGAAGCGAATTCAAGCTATTGTAAGGGAGGGTCTTGAATCCATACAAGGCAGCTATGAAGGGATTGTTTTCACACAGCTTGATGTTCTGGCCGACCAGATTATGAAAATTGGGTCTCATGCTATGCGCGGCAATTCTCCCTGGCCATACATCAGAATGATCGGTGACGTCCTTGACAAGTATAACTTGGCAGAGAGATAATTGACGGTTGAGGCCATTCCACCGAAATTAGAAATATTGAACAATATTTCCAAACATCACGTAGGCCGATAACAACCTAGGCCGATATCTACTAGCTGGAATAGCTATGGTACTCAGGTACAAGATCTGGGTTGCACCCAGTGTCTTAAAGATGTCAGCTCCCACAGCATTGACCCACCATCGTATTAGAAATCACTCCACGGGATTTACAGAATTTTGTCTGCAGGGCCACGCTAGATACTGGCAACCAGATGGTCAAAGTAGGATACGTTGTAAGCGACGGGCTTTATTTTTTTTGGGTTTCTCCGGATCTTGATTGCTTAAGTCCAACGGCTATCATCACGCCCTACGCCCTACATGTGGAATCATCGCCCCTTAAATAACACCGACCCAAAGCCGCCCTCGCAGAATTATAGATGATCAATTCATCTCAGCCACTACCAGCATCAGTTGGGGCTTAATTGGTGGTAACGCGCCCAAGTCAATGTCTTGTCCTTCAACCGCTATGCCACCTCGTATTTTTCTGTAAGGGATGGATGGCCGCTGTTGAAGACCAGCCTATTCGAAATTGTGAAAGAGCAGGAGTGACTGGGTATATAGGGGGCTATTCTGTCTTCAACCCTGTACCTGGCTCATCATGACTGGGAGTATCACGCTCTAAGTTAGTCAGAGTAAGGAGAAAGTCGATCAAATCCCTCGTAGATATTGACACTCCCAAGCTCGGCGTACTAGACTTCGAACAAACGGCTCGGGAGCACCTCAATGGGCCGTGCCGATGGGGTTCGAACCCTAGGGATTGTGCAATCTGTGGGAGAAGGCTCCTGGGGTGGAAGCCGACACAGCTTGGTTTGTTAAAGCTCATCCCTAGAATTGTTGGGCTTCAAGCCGAAGAGTTGCAGTTAAAGGGGAAGTAACCTTCTTCCTTGTTGCTACGTATATGGCTATAGTGCTCGGTATGAAATAACGATATTTCACTAGTGACGGGATTGCATTGCTATATAAGCTGTACAAATGTATCTATCATCCTTTCGAGCTTCAACTTAAGTCCACGAGTCCGCTTACTTAAGTCAAGTCAATTAACTACTGAGTTCTCTCTATTCTGATGTCAATTCCTCTGACCAACCGTAGAACTTGCTACACTTGTCAACCTATGGAAGCCATGTAAAATCACTTCCTAGGGCCCCTCTAGAGTCATGTCAACTTTTGTCCGGACGAGCTTTTATTTTGTTGACATTTTGTCAGGTTTTCAGGCTCCACATCACGTGGAGCAATGTGTAGGGTTACATGTGGGGCGGTCTCTTATCTGATCATTTGATTAGATTAACTTCCTCCACGCCATTCCCTTTATGAGTCTGTACATCCCTAGTGGGTGATAGAGCCAGGATCCTTGTTGGATGGGACTACCGAGATACGAGGGCCAAGTTGCTTTTACCTAATAATGTGCCGTAAGACAGCCTCCCAATAAATATGGACCGAAAAGCTATAGGGTCACAGCCCAGCGCTTTGCAAGGCTTGATCCATAACGATAATACCCAGCCACTGAAACAAATACTTCGCTCGTTTGTATCTCCTCGTGAAGAATAAGCTTTCCTATTTAAGACAAATTATCTTAAAGACCAGAAAGATGCTGATGGTCATGTAATCGCGCCGTCATATCCTCGCTATAATCTCATTAGCATCACCGCACATCAATTCCTCCCATGAATACAGGAAAGCCCTCAGCTAAAACTCCTGCTTATGACCTCTGCTTTGGCAATATACATATGTGACTAAATTGCGATGTTGTTTTCGTCATCGATAACCTCACGTCGCAGTATATTGCTCCCGACAAGTGATCAGGCCATTATGATTCCTTCTTCAAGATGCGCTTGAGTGGATCGCCTTCCGAAAAATCGCCACTTGAGAGAAGCTCAGGTAAAGGAATGTAAAGGGTTGAATCATGGAAATGCGGTTGGCTGAGGTATACCGGCGGTTCCAGCCGTCTTGGACGAAGGGAGAGTTTTTTCCGACTCGGACCAGTAGGGCTTTAATTTGACTAGTCTGACAACAACCCCGCCCCTGACTCGGACTCGACTTTGCAGCTAGTGTACAGAGCATATTAGTATAGAAATGAATTCTTTCTTCAGATGCTTTAAAACATGAACTCTCTACGTGAGAATATGTTGCTCGCTCCAATATCCGGGTACACTACTAGCCCTAGTCGGTACAGTACATGCTGATCCGTGACCCCTGCTGTGTTCTGGAACAAACAGACAAAGATAACATTCTGTATGAACGGCACAAGGCAAGATCCTCATTAATTAGTTCTGTTTCAATGAGGGGTAGGGCTCCACTCGCCGATGAACGTATATTGTTCAGCGTAATTCTCGGCCGGTTTCGAGACTTCCCTCAATTCATATTTCTGATGAATTGACCTCGGTTGCAATCAACTCACCCCCTTTTTTTTTGACCTGCTGTGCCTCTGAAAAGTTCGCCGAATGGCCCGTAATACCGTCGAGTTGTCCGGGTCTGATACTGCCCAACATGTTCAGAAAGATGGCGCAATTATCAACCAGTATCCCAGTGGCGTTATGACTGCCAAAGTCATTCTCGAAGACGAGGGCCGCTCCGATCTCGAAAGACAATATATAATAAAGGGCAATGCCCACTTCCATCGCCTTGGTTGGAAACGTCTCACTGTCGTTTCGATAGTTGAGGGAATTGCTCTCGGGAGCCTAGGTCTGCCATATGCATTTGCAACTCTTGGCATGGTGGCAGGGGTCATCATGACCGTTGGTCTCGGCTTTGTTGCAATGTATGCAAGCTACCAGATCGGTCAAGTGAAACTCAAGTACCCCGCGGTTGCTCACTACGCGGACGTTGGACGGCTTCTCATGGGGGATTTTGGGTCGAAAATCTTTATTGGCAGTTTTGTCGCCCTGCTTATATTCGTTGTTGGATCGCACTGCTTGACCGGCGCCATTGCCTTCAAGAGCATCACCCAAAGCGACCTGTGTTCAGTCGTCTTCAGCATCATATCTGCTGCAATCCTGATGATACTGGCTATTCCCCCGTCATTCGCAGATGTTGCGATACTAGGCTATATTGATTTTGCTTCGATCATTATAGCGATCGGAGTTACCATGATTGCAACTGGCATCCAAAAGTCAAATGGTTCCATTACTTCCGCTATTGGTTATTCTGCATGGTCCGCTTGGCCGAAAGACGGTATTACTTTCTCAGAGGCTATCGTATCCACTAACAGCATTGTGTTTGCCTACTCCTTTGGTGGTTGCTTACCATCATTTATGGAAGAAATGCACACACCGGAGGATTACGTGAAAACGCTCTGGTGGCTAGGAGGCATTCAAATCGTTATTTACACTATGACAGGATCGATCATCTACGCCTTCGTGGGTCAAACGGTGCAGTCGCCTGCTCTCCTATCGGCAGGTCCTGTTATCTCAAGGGTAGTTTTCGGCATCGCGCTGCCTGTCATCTTCATCTCGGGTTCGATCAATACTACGGTTGTCTGCCGATATATTCACGGCAAGGTATATAAGAACTCTGTTGTCCGCTTCGTCAATACTCCGAAGGGCTGGGCTACGTGGCTCGGGCTTGTCTTTACCGTTACACTCATCGGTTGGGTTATTGCTGAGGCCATCCCTGTCTTCTCCGAATTGCTATCAATCATTTCGTCCCTATTTGTTTCCGGCTTATCCTTCTACCTCCCGCCAGTCATATGGTATGTACTCCTCAGGGAGGGTGCATGGTACGAAAAGCACAACTTGAAAACATCTATGTACAATCTCGTGGTCTTTCTAGTTGGGATGATTGTCTTTGGATGTGGCACCTACGCTAGTTTTGCTGAGCTGGTACGCTTGAATCTCTTCTCCCTGTTTGATGGTATGCTAAGTTTATTCCGTAGGTTCACAAATTTGAATCAAATTCGATTAGCAAGCCCTTTACGTGCTCCACTTAATTTAAAGATGGCAAGGAAAACACTTAAAACTGTCCAAGGATTTGGTATTCACTCGCAAAAGCTTTGCAATATGTTACCACGAAAAGTCTTATTTTTTAGCTGCGGTTCATTGACGTGACTTTTAGAAATGCACGCACGATCGGTTTTGAGTAATTCGTAAATACTCTATCAATTTTAGCGATTCGTAGCTTGGCTAAATTCATGGCGATCGTTCCTACATTGGAACATTTCCAGAACTCGTATATTCAACTTTGGTGATAAGGCACATTAAGCCAAGAGCCATCGCGGCAGTTTCGTATTCAGGCCACGTGGATCTTTTTACGACCGTCAAAGCAGCTGGTGGGTGGTCTCAGAGTAAAAACATTACTCTGAAAAAGTTTAGACTGCATGTCTGCTAAAAGTAGGCCAGAAAAGATAATGGATAGCGCTCTTCATCCTCACGAGTGTGATGAGACCCCCAGAAAGTACCATTTTTCCAATCAATATGTGGAGACGAGCTGAGCATTTTCTACAGGTCCTTGCTAGATCTCCCGATTGAAATATTGGAGCTGATCGTTCCATATTTGACCTCATTCTTGCAGCCATATATCAACACCTCCGAGATGCAAGATTTCGTTGACTTAAGACTTGTGTGCCGTATGCTACCACTCTCGCATCACGAGCTCCATCTAAAAGACTCACCCAGATCTATTTGACGAGTTATGTTCCAAGTACTTTGTTAAAAGTACCATCCTCAACAGCCACGCTCAATACCTGATTGACGAATTCTGGCCTATAGATTCAGTGATCTGGTTCGTGAAGACCAAAGCACTGATGTTCTACCAATGCGGCCTTTATCAAACTCAGTATAAGAGGAAAAACGCGCTGTGGGCTACTTGCAATGCAGCGGGTTATCTACATCAGCTTCTCTACAAAAAAGCCGCCCGTCAAGAGCAGGTACCATCAATGACAGAATTAATCAGCCGCGCATGCACGGCGCTTGTTTTCAACAGCTCCTTTTACACCTTGGCGCCGATGCTTGAAAATGACGCATCTAGCCTTCCATCTGGGTCTCACTCAAATTTGCCGGATATAGGCCATTCTGACCTTCTTCCACTTCTCGCGCTCAATGGTGACACGGCAGCTATGGCCGACTTGCTTCCACATACAGACATCAATCATCGCAGTGAATATTTCGGTAGTGCGCTGTACATGGCAGCAGCAATGGGCCACTTTGAAGCAGTAACATGGCTTCTTGCGCATGGAGCAGACGTCAATCGGGTTGGGGGACGATGGAGAACTCCTCTTCATGCTTCGGTTGCCCACTCAGAGTCAACAAACGCATTGTCTATTTTGCTAGACGCAGGGGCCAATGTTAATTTCCAAAGTAGTGGTATAGGGCGCACACCCGTCATGACTGCAGCGGCAGCAGGAAATAGCTCTGCAGTGGAAATCCTCCTCAGCCACCCCGATTTAGATGTCAACCTTCTGGATCCTGAGAAGGAATCTATTGTACATCATCTCTGCCGCGTGCCTGACGCTCAGAATATGAAAAAGCTTCTTGAAAAATACCCTGACATCAATATAAACCAGTGTGGTTCGGAGGGTACACCTATGCATGCGGTGTTCAACCACCACTATTCGGATTTTACCTCCGACCACGACGAACTTACAGAGATACTGTTGAGACGTGGGGCAAATTTGAGGATCTGCGAGGGTGGGACCGGTCAAGCACCGCCATCATGGGCACTGGCAATTCAGGGAGAGGCCGAGGATGTGGAGGAGGAAGTCCCGGCCGCTGTGACAAGACTACTGAAGTGGTGTGCCGAGCATGGCTATGAAGTGTACTGAGAAACCCGAGAACTGCAGATAGTGTGTAGGCCTCGAAATGGTGCGGTTCCGGGTCCGACATCTAGAACTTCGAACCGCAATTGCATAATTTTTCCAAGGGATTTCCTTTTTCGGATGGATAAAATGATGGTTAAACTAATCATTGTGATTTCGAAAGACCACAACCAGGATCCATTTAATGACGTAGTAACCGGCCTCCAGGATGGTTGTGTTCTACAATTCAAGTCCCTTCCTGGAACAGCTTTTGCCTCGCTCATAATTAAGGTGATTTTCGATCCCGCTGGATAGAATTCCAATTGGGATTTCGACCGATGTGATCGACCAAATGAGTCGCGGTGTGCCCTCTGGGTGCATTCAGAAGCTTAAACCGTTGCGCCATCAGCAAAAGACTAGGATACAAAGCCTTCGACTGCACTCACGTATATAAGCTTATCCAGGATTCAGACAGGCAGGTAGGTAGGCCCGTAGGCACACTGTGACAAAATGCTTTATCAAAGATCTTCTCATTTTCAAACAGGATGGAGTCCAATTCGAATTTCCCGTCCCGGCGGTCGGCCTCATTGGGTTCAACTAGGGTTCAACCCCTCCGCCCTCACACATGAAAACTTAATGCTAAAGAGCCACAAGAACCATCGACGAAAATACAGAGGAATTCATGGGAAAGAAGTCGAGTGATATTCGATTATGGATGTAAGAGATGACATCCGTGTTCAGATCGATAGACTCCTGTGCTGAGGGGTCGATATACTCAAGTATATATTCCCTTCTTTTTTTGATCGTGATATTTTTGAATGTCGAGAAGAGTTGGGCTTCTATCTGGAGTCACCTTCCTATACACGGCTGTAACGCTCTTCATTTATATGTAAGCTTACGAACGACCCATATAGATTAGTATACATGCACTACAATATCAAAACCTGCTTTGAACAGAACTGGGCCGAAACAATGTCCAGGTCATACTAGCTATGATACATTATTCTTCTATAATTTTTATAGGTTTTCACAAGATGGATTTTTGTATGATACGCCCTCTTATCATCGGAAGGCGTGGAAGCGATGTGTGTCCATTGCTAGGGGTGGCCGGGACGGTGTGGTTGCGGACGGCAGTATGCTCCAACAGTTATTGTTGGAGACCTACCGTATTCGGTATGGTCACGTGGCCTTGCTTAGTCACCCACCTAGATAGAAAGCTCGCCCGATTACCTGTGTACTCGACCCCCATGGAATACGAGAGAATTGTGCCTCGTCAACAGTTATTGATAACCCTAAACCAAAGGATAGATTCTTTTGGTCGCTTCGATGCTTGGCTCACTTGCCAAGCCATGAGGGAGGGCCAACGACAAGCCATAGCTGGGCCGATTCTTGGCAAGTTGAAACCGAGTTAAACCCTGAGGCGCCGCGCGACACCGAAGGCCCAGCTTGGACCTGTTGTGCTGCTTGTGTAGATAACTTTGTTACACGACCATGATTTGTCTATCGCCTTCATTAGCTCTAGTTTGCTGTGATGTTCATTGGAGCCATGCGCTCTGTATTTATTGCCATGAATTTTCCCCTTTTTTTCTTTTTTCCCCTGTGTTTGACTCTGTACTTGTAAATGATGAAATGATGATAACTATGCTGGACTTGAGTAATATGACATATGAAGTGTCCCGTATTATACTTTAACCATCCCCCAAGCCATGGTAGTTCAGTGGAGATAGGTACTATTTAACAAGCTTATCGTAACTGACACCCCCAATCCAGTCAATCTTAGCATAGCGTTACCCATTAGATGAAACCCATTTCCAAAAGCCGGTTCCCAAATTCTAGGAAGTAATAATCCGCGTATACAAGCCCCGTATTATTGGACGGAGAGGGAGAATATTCGTTGTTGTTAATGGTAGCATTCATGAGGATTGACTCCCAAGATACCTGCGGCACCACGATATTTCCACCCGAGTCGACAGTCAAGACAACCTGATCGCTTGGCATTGACAGATCGATCGTCTCCGATACAATGCGGAGGGCATTGTCTAGATACGGCGACTCACCCTGCAGGATCTGGTGCAGCAGTAAAAGACCGTTTGCCGCAACGAGACCCGCAGATGTATCCCTTGGAGGCAAGATATCATCTACAGTGGGTGTGTCGAAGTCCCAGAGAGGCACGTACGGGTGATTGTGATTTGATGTAGTGAGTCGCTTGACGAAGTAGTCGGCAAGACCTCGTGCGGTCTCAAGAAATAGCGGCTCTTTCGTCCATTGGTATGCCTGGGCATAGCCGAGAATACCCCAAGCCTGTCCTCTAAGAATAGTTAGCATTGGAGAACTATACTGTACAAGATAAAAGTTGCTCTACCTGCTCCACGTTGACCAATCCTTGTAGCCCTGTACCGTTTCTTGAAAAATTATTTTGTCCGTTAGAGGATCGATATTGCAGCAGTGGAAAGTCGAGTAGTCCTCCCGGACAATACTGTGCCGGACGGTGTGCGCATGAGTGGTGGCAATGTCAATCAATGTTTGGTTTGCCGTGTGATACCCGGCATAGTATAACAGATCCATATCTGACTTATTAGCAATTATTCATATCTAGTATTCATACGGGGACATACTACACATGCTGTCGATAATAACAAGGAAGTTCGTCGCCTTATTGGTTATATTGTGACGCTTGTTGACTAGGGAGTCCCAGCTTCGGACAGCATCGACCCTAGCATCGAATCGAGTTGCAAGACTATGAGCTGCTGTGATTAACGAGTCGAAGCTCGTTCTGTTGCCTGTTAGCTCCCAATCCCGGCGCAACGCCGGGAGTATCAAAAACCCCATGTCATGGGTGTTTGTTCGAAAGGCTTGCTGATGTAACGGGTCGGACCACTGCCGCGAAAGATCAAAGAGTTGCGAATAGACATCGACGGGGTCTATTTCCGTGATGCCGGAGTGGTTCGGATATTTAACGCTTCGCTCCAACAAGGCGTACAATGAACCCGGAAAGAAGCCGCTAGTCCACGCCGATATCTTGCTGAAAGTGTAGAGTCCCGTGGTCGGTCCGGTGCTAGGGACATTGTCGGGGAATCTTTCTGGAAGCTAGAATAATTGAGTAAGAAGTGAAATAGTATTTAAGTAGCGGGATTGATGGATCCTACTTGTTGGTTGGAATATACCGCTGTTCGCAAGATCTTCGCCGTTGTTGACTCAGAAAACAACTCGGGTAGGTCAATTTCCCCCAAGGGAAGGGATACCCCTGGCGGTAGATATGACGAGAGAACATGATCGATAGGAAAAAATACGAGGAACTTTAGTAGGAGTCTCATTCTGCATGGAGCTTTTGCCGACACCGACCCCGACCATGCTAGCTCGCATACTACGGGATTTTATAATAACAACTATTGTACATCTGTAAGAAGACAAGGCGATTTCGGTCTTATCGAAAATACAATTCCACCGATAGTAGGCAAGTAAAAGGATTTAGCGTAACATCAACTACCTCTCATTTATGAGGTCCAAGGCGTCTTTCACTGAAATCGATGATAGGCTACTGCGGGGCACGCGGGGAACGAGGATTGATGCCGATGATCTGCGGGGAATGTTGCAGTCTTACCCTGCAGCCAATGTACGGAATACTATCTATATTTGCACCAGTAGACTTGTCCACTACTCGTGGCCCGTGGTTACATGACCATGCGTTGTTCTGTTCCTTTTGGAGTCTGATTTTCGATGACATCATCGACCCAGGGGACTATCAATTCGCATACCAAGCAAAGGGTTGGGGACGTTTTTATATGACTGCACGAGAATCGAATATAAACATCAAAATTCTTCGCCGTATACACATAGAGAACGTGGCCTTACGACTTCAATTTTGCCTCCGTTCAACTGCCATGGCCCCGCATAAAGTTCCCCACATGCTCATAATGAGCCTCGGTTTCTGCAGCCCCCGCGATGAGTCATGTTTCAACCTCCATGCCAACCAAAAACACCTTTACCTTGAAGTATGGCGACTAAGGTAGAATCGTGCTCTGTCACGGAATGTTTTTTCTCTTTGGCCGTATATCTGAGGTGCGCCATCCGAGAAGCATAACGCAAATCGCGGCATCCGGATAAGTCTTGATACGGAGGTGGATCAGCTCCACATCTGAGGGGCAAATGACTATTTGTTGAAGACGTGATTGAATTGGATGTAATTTGTGTAATTTGAAGGCGGAATTACTGCGCTCCTATGATTCCTTATAAACACGAATCCCCCACTCGGATGGCCATAACTTGTTAGACTCTTCACCATTTTTTGTCACACACCTATCTCAACATGGCGAGCGCCTCCATCCCCATAACACCACGCGTGAAACTTAATGACAATGTGTCTATACCAATTGTGAGACCTCCTTGCAGCCCAACATCTTGTACACATACTGAAGGCGACAGCTTGGGTATGGCACCGGTACTGCCTGGTATAAAAAAGCAGGAGACAACTCAGTCAACCGTGAGCTAGTCGAAGCAGTCAAGACCGCCATCCGACTTGGATATCGTCACTTGGATGGCGCCGAGGTCTACAACACTGAAGCAGAGCTGGGTGTTGCTATCAAAGAGAGCGGGATCCCGCGCGAAGACCTGTTCGTGACAACGAAAGTAATCACCAACATTGCGGATATCCCAAGCGCCATTGACCAGAGTTTGCGCAAACTTCAACTAGACTACGTGGACTTGTAAGTCATGGGTGGTCATACATATTGCTAAAAATGCCTCTTTAACAGTTATAACCAAGATACCTGATTCATGCGCCGTTCTTCGCGAAAAGCGACCGCGAGCTGCAGGACGCATGGGCAGCCATGGAGAAGGTCCAGCAGGTCGGTAAGGCAAAAGCCATTGGAGTTTCCAATTATCACCAGTCGCATCTTGAGACCACGCTTCAAACTGCTGTCATTCCACCTGTGATCAACCAAATCGAACACCATCCCTACCTACAGCAGGGAGAGCTCCTCACCTTCCAGAAAGAGAACGGCATCAAAACCGCAAGCTACAGCCCCTTGACCCCCATTCTACGCGCACCAGGAGGGCCAGTAGATGCAAAAGTGGCAGAATTAGCGGCGAAATACAATGTCACGGAAGGCGAAATTCTCCTGCGGTGGTCTCTCGATCGCGGAGATGTTTCAGTCACCACGAGTAGCAAAGAGTCCCGCCTACAAGTATTTCTTCGTGTCCTAACATTCCAACTGACTCCAGAAGAAGTAGAAGAGATTTCCCAGATAGGGGGAGGACGGCATTACCGAGTCTTTTGGCGGAAGGATCATGGAGAAGAGTCTTCCTAGAAGCGCTTGACGTTGATTCTGCTTATAGATATAATCCGTGTCAGTGTGAAGGAGTGATAAGCGTAATTTGGTTTATCTACAGCAATGACACCAGCCATATTTATCCTTCCTTTTAATCCCTTTTTCTTCATCTTCAACTTTCTGTCTTTCCTCTCCCTCTCCGTACGAGTTTTGTATACATGAAACCAAAGGCATAGCGTATAGGACTTGATAAGTGGCCCCAATTGATCTTTAGTTCCATTATGATTACTGGGACGATTGAAAGAACTCCAAAGACACCCGGGGCTCAGTTGAGACCTGCGCGGTGCGCAAGCAGCATGTTGGGTTTACCGAACTGGATAGTCGCGGTGCCTGGAAGAAATGAAAGTCTTTCCCATCTCTATAGTGATCCTTGAAATCAGCTTGATCAAGATACACATAATGGTCATTTTCCCGCTCCACTGTCAAGACCTTAGCCCCGATAAGTTATTGAGCGGGTTGTATTAAGTTAAAGAATGTCCTTAGATTTATCTTTAATAATACAATATCCATATAAGTAATCTTACGCGTTATTCACGTACAGCTCGAGGTAGGCTGGTCTAGACTTGTTCTAGAATATCCTCCCGAAAGTAGGACAAAGCTGGTGTCAGTCTTTTAAGGAGGGAAGAGTAACGCAGTAATAGATTCAAAGGTTAAATAAATACAGTGAGACACAAAGGAGATCATTGACAATGGCCCATGGTGCAGGAGGGTAACGTGAATGAAAAAGTGGTCATATATGGCAGCTGACCAGCTCAGTGATAGATGCTACTACAAATAGAGTTTGACATAGTGACAGTAGGTCATTTAACTGCAAAGTTGTTTTTAGGCCGAAAAGCCCTAGTCCATCACCTAATGCCATAATCAAGTGACGCACATCCCTTGAGTATTAAAAGCCCTGTGAGGTCCCTTTGTTTTAGTCGGTCTATTTTTAGTCCAATGCTTCTCAATTGCAGATCTGAAGATAGTCATTACGTGCAATCTATTTTGTTGTTTCGTCTGGGCTGAGATCCCATGTGCCTCACCTATATTTGCACAAGTGGATATATTGAAGACGGCTGTTTTAATAAAGGGTTCTCTGGCACTCATAGGCCCAACCATGCTTACCAGTGGAATGAAGCTTTCCATTGTCTGTCCCCTCTTAGCAGAAATCCTGTCAGTTGGATTGCAAATTATTCGCCAGAGGATGGCTGATCAGTTGTCCTACCTTTCACAATCATGACCTTACTATCGTAAATAAGTGGTTGGTCCTATCTAAGTTATCTCCTTACCTCGTGACCTTTTGTGGATATGAATGTTAATACTAGAGCATTAGCAGACATTAGGAAGGTATAAGATCTGTAGAACTCATTTTGATTTCGTACGTATCATTTAAGATATTCCAGTATATTTATTCCATCCAGTCTTGGTGTTTGGTATTTCTGGAGAAATTGGCTAGGGTCAAAACGCAAACGCTTGCGCCTTCTATACTATCTTGCTGGAGATTCCATGCAGTCCATGTCCGATCTAGATGAATTGGCTTCTCCGGGGAGCATCGGCTGCATTAGCTCTTCATGCACTCAGTCGCTACGGGAGGTATTAAGGGTCTACACTATAAACTCTGTCTGGAAACAGACTTAACCTACTGCAGGTGCGGAGTAAAATACAGCCCCAGATTTTGGCCATGACCCCGGACAATGGAGCATGACCAGACCAATCACAATGGCAACGGGCGGCAATTCAGGGCCGTTGTCATGGACTGGCTCTGTGGTCCAGTAAATGTTCCACTAGAGGAAGAGAAACTGCTACGACGAGCGGCGTTTGCCAGTATTCATGCTGTTGGATATCCCTCAGTCGTCAATCCTCGTTGGTATTACCCACCACAAGGTAGCACAATTCGCTGGTTTTTCTGCTCGACGTATGGATCTCATACACTAGTGGAGAATCATCGAATAGATTGAATAGGGCCAAGGAACGGAGGTTGTGAAATAGGTAGAGGATGAGACCTTAAAAAGAAGGTGTTAACTAGAGGTCCATAGAGCTCAACGGATCATCTTTATGAACGGACCGGTAGATAATGAGAACATCGGGAGATCTTTCGATGCACCCTCTGGCCGAACCTGGAGTTCCATTGGGCGCCGATGGTTGGAACTCCATTATACAGCTAGGGCCTGTAGTAGTAGCCTCAGCCTATCAAATCTGTCCTACAAGTTAGTAGACCTCTAATGTACGGGCAGTAAGATCGAGAATTGAACGAATACGGCCACCCAATTCGATAAGATGATCTATATGTGTCAAATATCTCGGACAATCCGAGACCCGGTTCGTTAATAGAAAATTTCATGATTGTAGGTCACTTAGTATCTCTTATGGTGCATTGATACAGGCAATATAATCCCAATGTATATCAATTTGCCACTGGCGTGAAGCCCTGGGCACAGTCACATCTCCTAAGTCAATGACGCTCGATGGAACCTCCTTAGACCATTCCTAGAGTCGATTCTATGCTACCTCTCTTCATGCAATGATCTGGTTGAAAGGAAAAGGTTGGCCTACTCCATTGCACTACCTTTCAGTTTCTTTGTCCTCGAATACCTTTTGTTTAAGTCTATCTATTTATAGTATCAGGCGCTCAAACCCTCCTAGCAGTCTAGGTACGCATCTCTTCTGATCAGTTTAATTTTGTCTAAACCCACCTCCAAACCCCTTGAAGGCAGGACAAGTCTATATTTACATAGCTGAGCCTATTCTTAAGCAAGCACGTTATATTAGCAGCTCATTGGCTAAAGGTTTCATTGTATGCTCTTGAGTCTTGTTAATTCGCAAATGCAGAACAAGAAAAGCTGGTTGAATTCGCCTATCTTCACTAGGTAACTAAAACGTGGATGATTGAGTAATTAACTAGAATAACAGGTCCCTAAGGTGCAGGTAGGAAATGGAGAAATAACATGACTAGACTGAAAAATGCGAAAGGAACGCGACAGTCGACTAATCGTATAGCTATTTTCCATTGTGACGTGGTTTCCATGTCAGACCATGATTCACACAAATCCGCCAGTTTATTTTCAGTCTTTGATTCAACCGCCATCTCTGCTTCCTCTTTTTCTTCCTCTTCCTCATTTCTGATCTCAAACTCGCACCTCCAGCAGTCGAACACAATCATGACGCCTTTATCCTGGTCTAGCCACCATTGTTTACGTATTTCTGCCATTGATAGAGAGTCTTGTTGGTCAGCGATCCCGTCATTTTACAAACTCGTTTGCCTTGTCCATCACCTAGGAAGACGACAATCAACTTACTCGCAATCATGTGAGCAACTTCCAGGCAATTCTTCGTGTCTTTGGATTGCAACAGGCAGAGGAATATGTCATCCACAATGACTCGTGTTGGCCCCTCTGGGATATCGAGCGTAGAATCCGCGACCACTGCGAAGAAGGGCTCTCGAATCCCGGGAGAACGGTAATATTCATTCACTACGCTGGCGATGGCGGCATTTGGAACGAGTGCTTGCATTTCACGAACGCCACCAGAGACAAATGGATTAATGTGGAACTGCTCCTAAACTACCTCCACTATCCCGGTCTCGAGCCGAAAGCTCCAATACACATAATCGTCATTTTCGACTCGTGTAACATGCATCTGGCAGGATTTCAGGCACCCTGAGGATACAGAGGATCGAATAGAGTTGTTGAGGTCCTAGCAGGGGTTGACACATCAAGCCAGACAGCTATAGCGCCGGACCAGCGCTCGTCGCTAACATGCAAGTTGGCCGATTAACTGACTACACGGAAAAATGCCGGTGCAAAGAGTTTTGAATTTGCCGAGCTCATCGCATATCTCCACGACATTTTCCCCGACTCTGCTGACGCTGAGAAGAAGCCTACACACCTGATTTATGCCGGTGCAAACTCTGTGCGGCTCCCATTCTCTGACAATGAATCCGGTTCAACCTACCATCCCCCGGGAGCCATTAATGCATGCGGTCTTCGGCTTGAGATTGTGAAGGCCTCTGAGTCACCACCACAAGGTTTTCAGAAGTGCCTCCTCAGCGTGCTGAAAGAGATCAGTCTAGTCCTTGACAGTGCCTACGAAACAGCCTCGACGTATTTCCTGATCTTGCGAGCACCCTTGGCCCTATGGTTGAAGCTTACAGGATTCTCTTTTGTGCAACTGCTTTGTGAGATAAGACCGCTTCCCGTCTTGCAGCTCTCGACACCATGCTCTGGCCCATCAAAGAGGGACCACATCTCCTCCAGCCCGTAGCTTAACCCCGATGGGGTGGTGTCAGGGATTCCGTTGGTTTTTCCTTGTTTATCTGAGAATTATGAGGCCGGTCGACCTCGCGCTTGGGTGTCCACTACCAATGCCCGATGCCTAGAAAAATATGATTGCCCGGTGCTGCATGAAGAGTATCCCGGACCTATTTTGCCACATGTTGCATGAGTGGTGGATGGGAACGAGTGTAACTTATAGTTCTACTCCCCATATGGCACTGAGAAGGCCTTATCGTAAAAGCTGTATAGTTACTATACCTTTGGAGCACTGCCGACTCCTAGAAGCCACGTCAAAAGGGTCACGCGGCCCCAAGATGACTTGCCTCCGGTTACATTTTCCTCTTGAATAATCCTAGGGTATTAACACGGATGATATAGGACATGACATCAGATGATTCCTACTCATAGTTACTTAAACTAGATATACAGGAAACTTGGCAACCAACAACTGCAAAGTCATGGCCTTTGTTAATGCCAATATGTCAACCAAAATTACTGCTAGGAAAAGCGTGCACACACCAATCGGGCTTTATACAGTCAATTTCAGTAGTTTCCAGGTTGATACAATATATAAAATTGGCAGGCGTTGTGGAAGACCCCGTTACTAATACCCATACATTCAACACTCCCTTTCCAAATGTAAGAGATCACGGATGAGGGTTACGCTTCTCGATTCGCCGTCCTACACGTCTTATTCGCAAGTAAGATTTCTGCGCCAGCAGCGGTTGATGAGTTAGCATCCATCTCATTGAAAGAGGATAGCCCAAGCGATGGAGGTATCGATACCATCTGGAACTTGATTCTACTCTGCGCGCCCATTTCCCGAACACCACGACAAGCACGTTGACCTCCTAGTGGACTTTGCAAATCTACCCGGATGCCAAAAACTACGAGGGAGGACCGTTTACCGTATCTAACATACAGGTGTGCAGAGACTTGTCAACTTTCTACTGGTGCTTCCGTTCGCACTGGGTCTAATGTACACCACATGATCCCAATGGCATCAAAGAGGGAATATCAGCATATAATGACTTCAGAAACCCTTCAACAAGTTCGCCGCACTTCTCATGGCTACTGAAGAGCCTATTACGGCTTGGTCTGCACTTATGTTTTTCGGCACGCCGCTTGAAACGCCACTGGAGTGGCTACCGCACGAAGAACAAATGCCTTATCCTCTCGCTACATATATTCCTGCTGCAATGGTGTGGATTGAGATTTTAGTTGATCAGCTATATGAGTGGGGCGATGGAGTAGACACCAGCCCCGATCCAGCAATTGGCTATTCTTGTTATGGAGGCTCGCTTTGGAAAGGAAAGGATGGCTTTTCTGATGAGAGATGGAGCTTCTGGCGGGAGAGAGTCGGTGTGCTGACTAGTGATGTTGGTGAGAAGGTGAAGAGCATAGCAAGGGAGGCGGAGACCATGATGATGGAGATCGAAAATGGGGATGTGGAATGACGGACCATGCCCCGGTTACACGCTATGCGTACTAGATCTAGCGTATGTTATTCGACCGGGATACTAATTATTTCCAACCCCCCGGATGTGATCGTCTGAGCCATGGGCTTTCACTGGACGTAATCTGTATGTCAAGGATGGCGAATACGAGCCTGACTCATGAAGAGCGTAGACTATGCAATATAAAGTCCCCGACCGCCCCGCACTAGGGACTACTAGCCTCAATGATTCTCTCGCCTCTCACTAGTCCCCATGGCTGACGATCTCAGCGCCGAAGCGATTGAATCATGGAACGTCAACGCCGCTTTCTGGGACAAGCGAATGGGCACCAAGGGCAACAAGTGGTATAACAAGCTAGAGATCCCCGTTCTGGAGAGGCTTGCCCGTGTCAGTCCCGGGACTAACGCCCTCGATCTCGCGACCGGGAATGGGCTGGTAGCGCGATGGCTGGCGGCACAGGGCGCTCAGGTCCTCGCGACGGATGTCAGCCCGAAGATGATCGAAATCGCAACTGGCTACCAGTTGGGCACGGAGAGTAGCGCTCCCCCAGTCACGTATCAGCTGCTGGATTTGACGAATCCTGATCCGGTCGCGTGGAGAGATACCTTGATTGCGGCGGAAAAGGTAATGACTCAAAATTATCTTAAGCAGTTGTTAGTCTGTGGGTATCCAGTGGAAGAAGAAGAGCTGATAAGACCCATTCCAGGTCGGCGGCTTTGAAATTGTCACGATGAATATGGCAGCGATGGACATTTCCACGCTACAGCCATTGGCGACGATGTTGCCGAAGCTACTTCGGCCTGGAGGAAGGTAAGCTATGCTGTGTTTCGATGCTTGGATTAAGACTTAATTATCGTGCGGTATACCCATTAGCGAATATTGTCGGGATTTACCAAGTTCATAATCATTCAAAATATAGATTCGTCGTCAACACTCTCCACCCCGTCTTTCATACTACCGGCGGCTCACGTAAAATCGAGCTGAAAGTCAACGAAGATAACGGAGCGACAGAGCCTGTATACAACTTTAGCCTAACCCATTATATGAACAAGCCGCCTGCGCGTGGAGTGGCGATCGAAGGACAGCCGAAATTACAGGCAGGTATTTCCTCGATTGTATGTATATTCCCGACCGACGATCTAATGTAAGGGCAGGTCTACTATCATCGCCCCTTGCATGAACTCCTCCGACCGTTCTTCAAGGCAGGCCTCGTCCTAGACGCATTGGAGGAACCAACCTTCGAAGAGCCTGACGAGGTACAGAAGGCGAGGCTAGACGCAGACGAGAATTTCCGGGAAATGCCTCCCATTCTAGGGCTCCGATTGCGTCGGTTTTAGTAGACTATAGGTTAAACAGATTGCATTATATGGCTTTCATGTATTAATAAACGGTATTGGAATGGTCATTAATCAAACAAGGCACATGGTCCAAGTCCGGCAGTAAATACCTTGTTTGATCTCTCTGTACCGACTATAATATTGTTAACATGTTTAGATGCGAACAAAACATCGTAGCGTGAAGGTTGTCAGCGATATTGCTAACAATATCCAGATGACAATGACGATTGTATTACCCCTTCCGTCAGCCATCGCGATGGGAAGTATCCAGGAATGAGCTTGGTGAAAAGAAGCATGAAGAGTAGAGTATAGTAGCCTCCGCGTCCCATGCCGCTGTAGATACGACAACAGCTATTCACAGAAAAGCATCCCCAATCATACTATAGTAAGGTATTCGTAATCATTACTAAAACTGATGGTTGGTATTATGATAATTTGTATATCTGGAGATTGGGTGTACGGCTCCGCAAATAACGGCGCGGGGGAACCTATGGACGCGGACCATCAAACAACGCATAAAGAAACCTCCTCGTGGCATGACCCAGACCAGCACCCTAAGAGGCAGGTGTAGTTGTGTTGACGTACACGAATCGTGTCCATCCATGGGTCGAGCACCTGGCCAGGTTGCCAGTTTGCCACTTGATCCGTGAGGACCGCTGTCAACCTTCATAATAAGAGATCTCGGCAAAACGTTCCATCCTCTAATATCATTGTTCATCGAAGACGTACTGTGATCATTGTTTTCATAGACAAAGGGACTGCGCAACAAGCCTTTCGATATGAAAGGGATGCCCCTTGATAGGGGCTGGCTGGGAGGTGTTAATCAACTGCTAGGCACATAAACAGCCACATATTCGTACGCATGTAATTATGTTATCTGCGGGCAGACATTATTCTGGTATTATTATCATTAGTCTGCCGCTTGATGTGCTCCGGGTAGGATCTTCTGCTGCTCCCAGTGTCCTGGTGATACGCTATGGTAGTTTAAACCAACTCTTGCGAGCCGGTCAAATCATAATGCACTTGGCCATTGTCGTCGATCGCATATTGGTGAGGGGAATCAGCCCCAGCAAGAACAACTGAAAAAGTCCTTGTCATGGACAAAACTAACTTGAGTATCACTGTGTGTAGCTAATGCGAAAGCTTCAAAGTACTTGCGAAGGGAACAGACCTACAGGTCGATCATAGGGCACTATAACGGTGAGGTAAATATTATGTTGCATAGAAGGGTGAGACTATGTCAAGTTATTGCTACACGATCGCTACAGATATCAAACAATTAATTAATCCGCCATAGGTTAGGCGCAATGGAAGACCGTAGACAGTCGCGGTAAGATTTACATCAGTGGCGGAGAAATGCCAGCAGGACGAGAGTCGCTTTTGATTGGAGACAAGGACAGGATCCATGGTACCACGCATAATCGGAAGCTCATATAAGGCGCCCGTATCATAACCATGGCTGCATTGCAAGCCTAGCAACGTAGCTTATCCTAGGCGAGCAGATCGATGTCCAAATGGCCTAGCCCTGCAATATGCGGTACCCATTTGATCAGGCCCAGCAACAGACATGGATACAGGTAGGCCAGCTTTTGGTCGCCACGGCACTCTCTTCGATAATCGGCATCGAACGGCAACTGAAGCATAAGAGCGCGGGTTTGCGTACCAACACGCTTGTCGGGATTGGAGCAGCATTATTCATGTTAACATCGAAATTCGGCACCCTTGATGTCCTTGATCGCTCCCTAATCGTTCTGGACCCGTCCCGGATCGCAGCACAGATCGTTTCAGGAATTGGTTTCATAGGCGGTGGCATCATCTTCAAGGAGCGGAATGAGATCCGAGGTCTTACCACGGCAGCCGGTGTTTGGTTGAGTGCAGCAGTGGGCGCTGCCTGCGGTGCTGGTCTACTTCGGCTCGCAACAATAGCTACCGGACTATATATCGTGGCTGTTATTGTTTACCCATCAATCTCGCATTTTCTACAACGACGGTTAAATCTCGAAAGTGGCTTGCGATTGAACGTCCTGATCCGATACCGGGTTGAGCCTAATGGCTTGCAAACAATACTTCAATCCTTACTTGACGCTGGATTCACCGTGGAGAGAATTACGCGGCTGGATGAGGTGCCCATGAATGGCTCCGTACCTGGTGGATCTCCGTCGAAGGCACAGTCGGCCTCTAACGGCCGGGAGGCCGAGAGACGTCCATCGCCTCATCTTGGAAAGCAATCCCGGGCATTCGACGTTGACCTCATACTAGACGGCCCCAGCGCTACCAGTGACTTGATGCAATCTCTCTCCCAGCTGAACTGTGTCATGTCAATTTCTGTAGAGGATGACCAACCTAGGGGCGTTTATACACGTACTGCAAGTGTCTGAGTCTTAGGGTCCCTTGTTTTGAGGTTGCTTGAATGGTCTACTGTACAGTGATGTCTCCCTGGCAAGTATACACGCTCAACCTTATTTGCGTCCTCTGTCTCTCTTCTTTTATTTTATTTTTAGTTTTAGTTTTACTTTTACTTTTTGCTTCTTTTTCATCGGCCTCTTTGGCGTTGCATTGCAGGACCAGGAGTACAAAATGCTTTTGCTGTGAAGAACGAAGATCGAGGGAGCCTCTGAAGGCCCTCTTGCCTTGGTTGTCATCTTGCAGCCTTTCATATTTGTTACAGCGTATGGCCAACCCTCATTGCCCGATGGGTGCTATTCGGATTAGGTCCAAATTGCGCCAGTTAGTCTAGCTAGCATCATCAAGAGAAAAATCCGTTTCCCTTCTGCTCGTGTTTCTGCATATTACTGCTATCTACCCCTACGCTCTTGTTCAAATTGCCGGTAGCTCGGCAAGGGTTCGTTAACCCTGCCACCAGAGTTCAGTATGACGATCTACACGCCAAGATGCAAAAAGCTGCTAAATAAGTTTTGCATAAGCTTCAGAATCTCCCCTACCGGTGGTTCAAGAAGGGAGATAAAGACTACAGAAAACCGTCTTACCAGACGGTCAATTTTGCTGCCCATTAAATTCATAGCAACAGATAATGTTTGTGTTATAGGCGAAATTAAGAGACTCAGTTGAATGGCTACACTCTATCGACTAAGGTTGACGATTCAGTGGAATATAGACGAATGCTATGTCACTCCGCTTTTTCCACTACTGGAAGCTTAGCATATGTAATTATGGGCACAAGGCACAACAAGCTATATTTGGTCACAGAAGTACATTGTCAAGACTGGCACTGTACGGTTGGCCTGCTTCCCTATGCACTCAAATAAATTCATTCCTGAGCCCGAGCCCGTAGTTCCCCCTCTCCCCTACCAACCTAAAACATAGACATCCGCCTAAGCCAGCATACCCGGGCCGTTCTTGTTACACATCCCCCCTTGCCTTTGGCTATGGGTGGTGGACACTAGTAGGAGCAGATTTTGTACCCGGCAAAAATACCGCTGCAAGTCATTTTGGAGCAGCACTCGCTGTTTTTGGAGCAATATTTGATACCAGTGCAGTCCTATGGGACGGACAACATCAGCAGGGCCTTGATTGTTGCAGGATGTGATACTCTTTTGAGCATTGCGCCACGTGAAGCGGTGTGTGTATTCTATCTTGGACGTTCACTTACAGCACGTTTCTCCTCCGATGGAGCGGCTAAGGAGAGAGACAAGAGCGATAACGGCGATACTGAATAGCTTCATATTGTATGGCTAAAAAGGTGATTCCGGTTGTGGAATGACAATCTGCGTCCACTAGAATATGATGATAATAGTGTAAGAAAGGAAGCTGATGTTGTTATGTTGATCAGTATCCGGGAGGTCATTCCTGTATTTATAGATTTTTGAGTATAATTTGGAAGCACTTTCCGTATGAATGTTCTCAGCACTCTGGTGGATCACTACATGGATGTCAGCAGATACTCCGACCACTCATAGTATCATCTTAGCGGCGTGTTGGTGTCAGGCTCTCTATTTTGATCTAGCGCAATCTAGCTCACTCAGGCGAATGATACCTATCCAGTGCATGATGTATAGGCAATATCGTAGTGAAATGGCTACCGGCTCTACCAAGTCCATCAGCCCATGGCAGTGCATGCTGACTGCATACTGTCATGTAGATCATTCTTGGCCATACTTTTCACCCAGGAATGGTCCGATGTAGCGGTCATTTAGCCCCATAGTCACACCCGTAATAGGATTGCAGAGCCGCGTTCCATGTAAGAGCTACTGAAGTTAGAAGTTGGAATCATCCTTGCCGCAACCGTGCTGCGGTTTCAAAACAGTATCCAAAAAGGGGTTTGATCTGCCAGCTGCCAATCATCCGCATCATATCCCGGTTGATCTTGGGGGGCGGAGGCCTTGGGGCATCTCTGGCCAATAAGCAGCGCGAGCTCCAGCCACGGCCCCATACAGTGTACATTGTCTGAGTAAGGCGGCTCGTGTTCTTGATGATCAGCACCCCAGAAAAAAGCTATTTAGTAGAATGGTCGACGGTTTTAAGGCTCCTTGCGCCAGGTTCGTTTGATTTACGAGTAAAGGGTTGATCTCAAAGTCTCTTCTATTGACGGCACCATAGCGTCAGCGTTTAGCCTTTAATTAAAGACAATCACAATACCCTTCTGGTCAAGGTCTGAGTTATGGAAGAAACGTAGCTTCTGGAACCCAGTCTCTCGAGACAAGAACAAGCAGGAGGTTGTATGGAGTTGGGGCCCTGGGGGTTGGAAACAATATCCCGTGTCGCATCCGATGTTCGCGAAATTGAAGAAGTCGGGACCAACGAAGGCAGAAATAAAAACTCGGAGCCAGTAACGAAAAATATGACATTTTCGTTCATTGAACGCGTTTTGTATGTTCCGATTGCCTGTGATCGCTCTGCTGGGATTGACATGGGCGCTAGTACACCTACAGGACGTCGAGTACAAATCGATGTATCTTCTTACGACCCTTGTTGTTTGGTCTACTATTTTTCTTCTTGTGTATATAACAATTTTACCGCTCTTTATATAAATGTTCTGGCCGGGTTATTGAACTGAACATCAAATCGATTGCCGAGCTCAAACTCCGTACGTCTTAACTGTTTTCCTTCAAATATGAAGTCAATAGGATACAAATTGTCACAGATGGCCTTCCCAGTTCAAATGTGGAATGGTATGCAGCTCACAGTCCATCATTGAGTACACATGAGCTTAAAGAGCGGCTTTCTCGAGATTTCCCTGGAAAGTGGAATCCTTGAATGGAACCGTAGCCTTCCCAAACCCAGCGCTCTCCAGCCCCTGCTTCGCCGCCTGGGGCATAGACTCCCACGCAATGAGAGGGAGATCGCGACCAAGAGTATTGGTGAATTGCAACTCATGGTTGGTAGGGAAATTAGTGAAGTATTCCACCTTAGGTCTATCGCCCTCACGTGGCGGGTTGTTGGTCTTCTTGTAGCTGCCATGGCCGGACGCCGCGCCACCAAGCAGGGCTGGATTAGCGTTGGCAGGGTTGTCAACCCAGATCACGACGTTCTCCCAATCATGGCGGTGTGCGCCTGTTGACACTCCGCTGTTGGGCATGTCCTTCGGCATATACCATGCGTACATGATACCGTAGCGGCCGTTGTGCCAGCCGCCGCGAACATAGGTCTGTCCTTTGCTTTGGTCGCGGCAGCCACCAGTGGCGCTACCGGTATCTTGAAGGCCACCGCTAAATAGAAACTGTTAGTGAATTCGCGAGTCTCGCAGTAAGGAGGATCAGTTGAGAAGTAGCGTCAATTACTAACCTGACATCCCCGTTGGCAGTAACAGCAGGGTAGGACTGGCAACCATGCGCAATGTGCAGGTATGGCTCAAACCTCTTGAAGGTGTTTCCCGTGGCGGAGTTTGGGACGGTCTCAGGAAAGGGGTTGATGGAGTCATGGTTCACGACCGCGCGCTTTTCGAGCGGTGTTGCCTGGACTGCGAGGGCAGCTGCTAGGATGGAAAGGATGTTCTCAGGAAGCATCTTGAGGTAAGGTGTGAAGGGAGCCTTGGTTGATTTGCCTCGGCAAAGATTCTGTTGATTGCGGTGATAGACTGTCACAGCCGGAGGGAATCAGTGACTTATATATCTTTCTTTTTCTTTCTGTTCCAGGCATAAATCGACCCTAAGATATGATTCTTCACCTTGCCAAGCTTCATCAGGCAAGCAAAGAGGACCCAGTCCTCTAATATCAAGTTGTTACAGGTGATCACAGTCCCGAATTCCAGGTACACGAAAGACTCCGGCATGTATGAACATACACCAGCAGATTCTTGGGGTGAGGTGTTGAAGACTTAACCCTCAGCCCTAGTCTTGCTTGGCCCTTGTTTAGGAAAACGCTAAGGAACTTTGTCTAGACCCTGAGATATTAAATCCCGAAACCCCTCCAACCAAAACGCCCTCCTGGGCCACCCCATCTTGACGTTTTTATCTGGTGGATGCCTATTGTAGGCTGTGCACTTTAGTTCTTGGAATATGTAGGTTTCAGGTTTAAACCATTCAATAGCATGACCATACGT
Source organism: Aspergillus leporis (assembly GCA_009176345.1). Lineage (NCBI taxonomy): Eukaryota > Fungi > Ascomycota > Eurotiomycetes > Eurotiales > Aspergillaceae > Aspergillus > Aspergillus leporis. The sequence continues at coordinate 20,174 of ML732188.1, read as the reverse complement.
TGAGGACAGCCGATCATCATCGGAAGCGGAAGTTACAGAAGATTATTTCATCCGGCTTAATCGCAGTGTCCACACTCTAGTGCGACGGGCAAAATAAATGATTCCTAAAAGTATGGTAGTGCGCTCAGTTTTAGATGATCAATGTCCGATGCATATCCCACCGCACGGTTCTGCCAAATCCCACGTGGCCGCCGACATACCTCAAGCAGCCTAGATTTGCCGGATAGTGTAAGCAGAATCAAATTATGCGCTGGTCCATTTGTAATATGTCAGGTCTCAATCGATTGGGTTGATTCTCTCAATTTTGAGGCTGCAGAAAGAATGATCCCCACTCGGAGTTCGATAGCTAAACCCAGCTATCACTCAGCCCCGGGGCCCCTACCAGGAAGGCATATGTAGGTGCGATGCACAGATACATACTCTACCAAGAGCTGTTTCCTAAATCTTTAGTACATTACCATAGAGCTGTGTCCAAAATCCTCACATACCAGCTTTGGTTAGGTAGTACCTGCGGTCCGGAGTACTTCGGAGAGGGTACATCCTCGGTGAAACGTCGGCTTAATATATGATCCGATCAGCTTGCCTTGAATCCCTCGATCCACTATGCAATCCTTCGGGTATGGCATAGTCGTTAGTTTCATACAGTGACTGGCATCATACGCTATGATTGGTGCGGAGACAGAGAGGAATGCCTTGTTGTTCGAATACTGTTGGAGCACCATGCCAAGCCCTGGCAATTGGGTGCCTTGTCGCCTTGCTTAGTCAGCACATTAGTCATAGCTTTCCTATATGAGGCCTCCGTTTCCCGGGGCCCTATACGAATGGATGTCGTTGTTCCCCTAACAAATACGTGAGGTCACGTGACACCTAGCGGCTCCACGCCTCCAACCAACCCCCTATTTTATGTATCTAAAGATGATTGTTACGATAACAGGGGAAGAATGGCAGAGTGAAGGCTATCTCGGCTGGGTTCAGGCGAGCACTATGCAAATCAAAGACAAACATTAAAACATCCATGTTACGATTACAGGGAAGAAGGACAGAGTGAAGACTATCTCAGCCACATGAACATAACCTACTAAGTGCTGGGAGTGACGCTTTATTTACTATCACACTGTATCTCTCGTATAGGATCTTCAGCGTGCTCGACTGTTGTTACTTTGTTGGTTATCTCTGGGGTAAGATCCCTAGAGAGACGGTGAGGGGTCATATCATGCCAAGGCACTAGTTGCCGAGCCAATGATATCTTTCTTACAATGATCGATGTGTGCGTAAGGATTGTGACTATGTGCTATAGTCTCATCAAGGTTGTCCCTACTAGGCAACTGCAATTGTAGCTACCAACTGGCGAGCTACGCTCCTACTTCCCCTGACACTGTTTCATTCGAGAGTCCCAAATCACCGACCCGGGAGCACCAACTCCTGGGGCTGTCGTGGAGTATACATATAACGACAAATTCCGACTCGGATTTTGTTCCCGGAAGGCCCGTCGGCTACGGCCGGCTCATGTGTTGTTCTTATACTCTTACGATCAATATATATAAATTTTGAGTTGGTTATGATCCGGGAGGATCCGTTGCTAACTTTCGTTAGCGCCATGAGTGCTCGCACTCCCCTTTCAGCTGTTGTTAATGAAGTATTGTCACTGACTTGAACTTTGTGTAGTCTAAATATGATATCTATGTGAAATCCAAAACACCCGCAACCAAGCGCGTTTGGTAGTACGGCATCTTGGGTCACTGAGAAACATGGTTGTCAAATGATAGTCAAGACATACTTTGTCAGGTGGCAATAATACCTCTTGACATAATATCTACCAAGTACCTGAAAACTTGGCATTGGAATTTACTTGAATATGAACAACAACCAGCAGGCGATTGTAATCTCCTCTGGAAAGGTTTGCTTCGAATGATGTACTAATCCACCCCTCTGGCATCTATAAATTGCTTTCGCTAACTTAAGAATACCTTCGATAGCGGTCTACGTCTGAAGCTAAGTTTGTCCGTCTCCAATACGAACTCGGGTGTCTGTCATAACCAACAGCTCTACATGGACGTTAAATTTGATTAATAATAATAATAACACGAACTCGGGGACCTGGGACCACAGCTCTATCGTGCTGTCCTGACCAATGGGAAATTTCCGTCAGGAACCACAAGTATATTGATTCGGCGCTGGAGGGCACCTCCCAATCAGATGGCTAGACGAGTTGAGCGATAGGCATTGTATTGATATTAATCTATAGTCTGGTCGAAAGTGACAAGGAGGGTGCATCAGTGCTAGTGGCAATGGCAGCAAAATAATGCGCCTGTTATATAGTTTTTACTAAACTGTTCTATGTACATACTCATTAAATTCTTAACATGATTGGTTCACATAATCCATTTACATACAATAATTTCGCATTTGTGTTGATTGACAGCAAAAACCTGCAGCAAATTGTTGCAAATTGTAGGTTTTTTCACCATATACATACCCGGTATTAGCACCACAAGATCAGGTCTCCTCGGAGTCACCTTCTTTCGTCTCCCCCTTCTCTTCACTCTCCTTATCCTCCCTCTTGAACTTCGAAAACCAGAAGCTCGATATCAAGCCACCCAGGTATGTTTGATCAATCCATCGAATAAGCCCATAAAACAACCAACCCCATCCCCACAGCGACACTCCCATGAAGCTCGCCACTAGCAGTACCGGACCCAGGATCAAAAGTGACAAAACACACCACAGCAAGACTGCCACCGCAGCAAACAAGAAAACGCCCGCCAGGAAAACCAACAGCGGCACCCCGCAACAGATCAGTTGACAAATGATGAAGGTGCTACTAGCCGGTCGCTTGGCGGCTTCCTCGTATAGCCTCGCCTGACGGGGCTCCGGTAGGATCCAGGACAGGAGCCATGTGAGAGTGGATTCAAAGCGGTTGAGCATGCTGGGGATCCAGTTTCGAAACCATTGCTGGACGGGGGCAAATATGGGTCCGTTGTTGTTGCGTTCTTCCTTAGTTTTTTTCGCGGCATTCTCATCGCCGGGGAATCCGCCAGGAAGCACGTCGTCTGTGACGGTTTGAGCTGTCTTGGTCGTTGCGTTCGTGCCCTGCTGGACGGTGGATTTAACATTGCCCGTTGCTAACTTGGGTGGGCGGCTTGTCAGGCCGCTGGCCGTGTTGAGGGACATGGTTCTGGGCTAATACCGGTGCACAAGGGCAGAGGTGATCGGATTACGAATTTATCGATATCCTAGTCGGTAAAGGAAATTGAAAAAATAAACAAACAACAGCAGTTGATGAGAGCCCTATATAGCTATCGAGAGAAATTTGGTGTTGGAACCGGTTATCGCGGGTATGACGTAGTGGGTACTTAGGGCAAGGAAATGATCTTCATTTTTCTTCTTTCGCCACCAGACAGATTGCATGACATCGACATCAACAATATTTTATATTAATTTGTTGCTTAAATCGGCAAGTCAAATGGTTACGTCTCTCTTGTCTCGTGTCCACTATATGCAACACTTACATGGAAAACCTTAGGAAAACATCAAGGTCTTGAGTTGTTACCAGGGTTGACGATATCATGGCAGTTTCACGTATTTACGACGCCAAGAATTCTAAGCGTAGGTAACCGGGATGAGAGCGTAAATCGTGTGTCACTGATAGACTGAATGTGACACGTTCCTTCGAGCACGTCCACTGATTAAAAGCCCCTGCGCATCGAGGAGCTTTATGGGGTTCTGAATCCTGATATCACAGTAGGGTCTCCCCCGCAGCCATTCCGAGCTTTAACCGTTGGGTTCGGAACCGAAGGACGGCCCAGTTGGAGATCAAAATGCTCCAGAGCTGCGGACATGGTAAAGCGACCAGTCACAAGGCTGCAATACGAAGCTAAGGGGACGCCTGGGGGCCGCAGAAAGTTTCCAATAACAGGGAAGGCATTGGCCATGATTACTGTGCGCTGACATTTCCTGACTAGGAATATGCTTGTAGGAACACTGGCAAGAAGTTTTCCTTTCCTTTTTGTCCCCCGCTTTTGTGGAGGTAGAGTCCAACCTAGCCATATTTGGCACCCTGATAGCCATGCTTGTCTCGAGGGCTCAAGATCTACGAAACCCTAAGACAATGGCGGGGTCTCTAAAATCCTACTATTTATATCCTATCACTACTTTAAGGCTAATAAACACCTAACCAACAATGCCAAGGAAGCTTGGAGATATAGCTGATTTCTCCTCCTGCTTTATAAAACCTCCACGGCATATGAGTATCGTTCATCTACCCCGTGCAACACTCATCATCATATACGCTGGTGACAACAGCGCTTGTGTAAACCATACGTCTAGTGTGACAGTAGCACTTATACCGGGAATATAATTTGTCACTCGTGAGACATGAGTGACGCGAACAACAGCACTTCCTCCTCAAGCCGGGGAGCCTCTTTTTAAATAGCGACAGACAATATGGGACAGGTATCGGGGGCAGATCGACGAGGTGAGGGTGTAACCGTTGCGCTAATTGTGCGGCGCAGGAGAATATCCCCAAGATTTCATTGGCTTATCGAAGCCACGCAATCTTATCCTTTCTCTTAACCATTTTCTCGGCCATGGATAGAGTCGTACAGGAGGTTTAGATGGTGACCCAGATCCGGGAAATGGGAAACTCCTCATGAGAGGTGAAGATCATAACTGTTCTAGCCCGAATAATCCCAACGCTAGCTAGAGAACCTGCACAAGCAAATTTGTCAATTTCCGAAGCTTTACCGGATGCTTTACGGAGTCTTCCGAGCTAATATTCCATCTCAGAAATGCGATGAGACCGTGGATTGTGACCGATTAAATCCGTTATCGGGCCGTGCCTCCGGCCAAAACCTTCCCCCTGCCAAGGGGAATGTGTTCATCTATTGTATTCAGCAGTGGATTGAAGTTCGATACCAAAGGTATTTAGGATGGAATTTTCTTTGCTCGCCGGAAAGTTGACCGACGGAGCATTAACGTTTCCTAGTTAGCGAACTAGATTCAGATCGCGCCTATAACATCCACAGTTTCGCCTAGGATGAGTGCCTGGACAGTACTTCCGAATGACCCGCAATGGGGTTCACTTGCAACCCACGCTAGAGCTAGACTAAAAATCTAATCACAGGAACTAGGCCGTTACTATTAACTACGCTGTCTCCTCTCTAAAAGAGTCCTAACGAGAAAGGCGAAGTAGTATAACAAGCATACACAATCAATGGAAAAATCAGAATATGAGGATAAGAAACAAAATGAACTAGCTCAGTTCTCAGAATGCCCAGCTATACCTAGCCTTACAGGTCTTTCGTGGAATCGCGCAGCGATTTAGTTACAGTGAATATCCGAGTTTCCCGAATGATGTGGGCCTGACTCGACTGACGTTCTGCGTCGCAGTCGGATATGGCACCCGTCGCGGTAATCGTTGTCTGGTGCGTATCTTTTGGTCGGTGGATCCCAACGAGCTCATCAACTTGACTGCTGTGCGTGGTTAACTTGTTGCACAAGGTAGATAGTTCATACTTCGCCACAGTATAGAAGTAAGTGGTTGTCATCCCGTCAACGCGCATGCCGTTCGATTGCAGGCTATCCATAAATGGTTTGAGCTGAGGAGAGCAGGCAGTCGCAATGCTCAGGCACTGAGCAATCTGCGTACATATTATGGCCAACCAGGCATCGGTGGTCGGCTCTATAGAGCTGATTCCATTTGGTTTCGTAGAAAACTTGAAGGACTATAGCAACGATCACACTTCATCCTTTAATCAACCGCCTATATCAATGAGAGTAAGAGTATCGAAGATATCACTCACAATATTTGAAGCCCGAATAGACTCGCGAGCGTGAGCTTCTTGGACCGATGTGGGTGTAGTCTAGCGATTACTAGGTGCGCTTGAGTAATAATCCCCGCCTCGGTCAAGATATTTGTTATCCCAAGATAGTAATCCCAAGCTCTCTGCATCACACCTGTAAGTTACGTTTTCGGTCTTGCGAGGCAAGTTGTGACATACTATATTGAAGCATTCCCCGTGTAAAGTAGCCCACGTCCGAGGTGGCTTGCATTGGAAGGCAGAAGTGATGACACTTGTCACTGCCCACAGGATTGTAAAGATCTGTATGGCGAAGGCAGTGCGGCGGTCGGATGTAGCTGGCATCATGCTCCATGTGAAGTGAATAAGGGCTAACTTCGAAAGGGACATGGCCATGATTAAAAGAATAACGCAGCGTATTGTGACTTGGAGTGTATGAGTGACACTTCGGAAAAGGCAATAGCCCAGGGAAACTTACCTTTAAAATGCCCACTACGCTTACACCTGATTCTGGATCATGGTACTCACCAAGTCCATTGACAAGTGCCATTGATATCGCCAGGGTCTGCGCCGCACATAGTACTGCGGCGGCGATACTGAAATAGTCATCTGTCGTCCACCGCCGGAATATCCAATATTTCGTGCCTAGGCGAATACAAACGAAAAGAACGGCCGTAACCATGAGAAACCAATTCATGATGCTGACTGCTGGCTTCCAGTTATCCGATTCAGCCTCGCCCATGTTGCGTAGAATGTGCAAAATATCGAAAGTCGGCTCACCAAGTAAATCCGCGACGTTGCCAAGGACCTTATTATGGCACCAGCAGGGGCTAATGATATTCACACATCGTAATTTCTGCTAGGACCCCTGGAATCAAAACGACACCACTATCTATTCCAGTCGCTCGTCGATATTCTCATGATCCAAACAAAGGATGAACGCAGTGCGACGGTGGGAAAATCTTGAGTCAGTTACGCAAGAGCCGACTGTAATGCTAGCCATTCCGCCTGATAGAAGGCTGCATTCAAAATAATTTAATGCAGTCTGAACATTGCGAATGGAACAACACTAGCAGCGCCGCTCTATTCGTTGGCCTCGGTGTCTTATTTGAGAGGCAGGACAGCAACGCAATTTTCATCCCTCTATCTCTTCCTCGTGGTCAGGCCAAAGTAATATTCAGCAAAGCCCCTCCCTCACTCTGCTGTTTCCTTTCTACTCTGGTAGTTCATTCGCCTCAATTCCCGGAGTCTCCCGTTCGCTGAACCCCGCTTCAGATGCCAAACATACTCACGGCCTGACCCTTGGGCTTGCATAGTTAGATTTACATGTTTATTCCAGCGAGGATCCTCATCATGAACCTCTATGAGATGAAGCAGATTTCGCCCCCGGGGCTACGCGAGATAGAGGATTCTTCGCGGGAGAACAAGGATGATGCCGATCTGGCCCGCATGGGGAAGCGCCCTGTCCTAAAAGTATGATATTCACCCTTGGTGTCATTCTCCTTGGAAGAGATTATGACCGATCTGACATTCGTGGTTTGGCTCAGAGAAACTTTGGATTGATGTCAATTTCGGGGTTTAGCTGTACTTTTCTTATTACCTGGGAGGCTGAATTAGGGTACGTCGCTATCCCCATCCCTTCTTGTTACGAGTTGCTTTTGGCTAACCAAAATCAAACACCACAGAGCATTCGACCAAGGCTTTGTGAAGTGCGCTCGCTCCTCGTATATTGCAACCCCGGAAAGTTGTGCGGATATTGATAACACTACTCTAGTGGTGGCTTCGCAGGTTCTGTTTATGGCTACTTGTTCGTCTGGGCTGGAATCGCAGCAACCTTTGTCATGCTAGGAGAGCTCGTTTCAATGTACGATATCACACCAAAAAGCTCGGGGAAGCCATTCAATCTTCCTTGTATTGACGATGCCAGGGCTCCTACGTCAGGAGGACAGTACCATTAGTGTGGTAGGCACAGGTGGGACAATCATCTTGAGTCTCTTATATTACTTCTTCCGTGCGAGGGGTGTTTATAAGGGGCCTATGGTGGAGATATAGCTTTGGTTGGTTTATGCATGCTGGATCTGGGCTAGATGGCTACAATTGTGTTTTTATGGCTGCAACCACTAATCGATCACCTCGGTCATTGTATGCATTGTTGGGTTGCAGGCCCATTATATGGATATGATTTATGTTGTCTTCAAGGTCCACGTTCTACCTACCGTGTATATTTACGCTAGATTGTCGTTTTACGAAATATGTAGTCTGTGATATACTGCAGGAGAATATATTCCTCTGGGTCAGTGAAAGCGTTCTATTTCATACAGAAAAATCCCGGAATTCAATGTCATCCCACTGTGCACCGTATTCCTTCACGCTCCAATAGGCCAATTGATACGAGCCGCGCTGATCCGTAAGGGAATGGTGGCGGCAATCGCCGCTTCGGAGTTGGGTGGCCAGATTATGTCCTTAGACCATGAGCAGACCACATATTATCACTCGAGGGCTCATAGATAAAAGTAGCTAGATCTGAAAAGTGGCAACTGCAGGGTTTACAAATATCGCTGAACGTGTTCCGAATCTGGCCGCAGAACCCCTTGCAATAATTGATTATACTATCGCCTCGGTTGACTGCGGGGTTCAAAATTCGTTGCCAAGTATTATCGCTTTAAAGAGTAGCCTGCGCTATTGGCTCTTCAGTACTGACAACAACTACAGTCCTATTCTTCCTCTTACCATGCCTTCAAACCTTGACCTTATCTTTGTTAACGGAGCATGGCACAGTCCAGAGGTCTGGGAACCCGTGACTTATGCACTGGAAGAAAAGCACTACTCTTCTATTGTCCCGCTGCTTGATTTCGTCAATACGAAGGATCCACTCAAGTCGATCGCCAGTAGCGTTACCCAACTTCAACACATAATCGCGGACCGCACGAGCAAAGGATGTGATGTGGTTCTCGTCACTCACTCCTTTGGTGGTGCTGTGGGATGCAGCGCCGTGAAAGGCTTCACTGCCAAGGACTCATCTCGCTTGAGTGGTGCGGCAGGAAAGCTTCTTGGCATCGTTCAACTCTGCGCCTTCATGCCACCGGCCAACACGTCCCTTCATGACATAATCTCACGGTCGCCAAAGGAGCCATTCCATCACAGCGACGCAGACGGTTGGGAGGTCATCGACAACGGTGACCCCGTCGATATATTCTACAACGACTTGCCGCCGGACGTCGCCCAACACTGGAAGGACAAGCTCAGAAAGCAGCCGTCTGGCGCGTTCAAGGACAGAGAAAATATCTATCCGGGGTGGGCTGACGTCCCCGTCTGGTATCTTCTTTGCAAGCAGGATCATGCAATCCCAATCCAGGCCCAAGAAGCAATGGTTGCGGCAGCGAGAGAAGCAGGCGCGACGGTTGTCACGGAGACTTTGGATTGCAGCCATAGTCCGCTGTTAAGCAGAGTAGATGAGACTGTCGCGTTCATAGAGAGAGCGGTGGATGACTTTCTTTATTCTAGTCCCCCATTCCAATGACGCAGATTGCGGTGTTTATCTGAACCTACCTCTTACTCGTTGTTTACATGTATTGTCTTCCGTTCTTTAGGCCCATGAATAACACAGAAACGTTGCAATCACTTGCAACGCACAAGCTTACAGGTGTCAATTGGCAGTAGCTTACCGAGTAAACCAGGAACTATACTCATTCTTCCCAGATTTTATTCACTATCGACCCCCCTATACTCAAAGTACTTCGCAAACTCCTCATCATCGATGAGATCCTGTGCCAGCTCCTTCTCATACATAAGCGCAAACATATTACCCTCGTCCGAGTCTGGATTCGCATCAAACTTAGGCGGATACACCAAATGCACACCAACTGTGACCCCGTCCCCCTGCTGCAAGTGCCGGTGACACAGCGGCCGTGCGAACCCAAAGTCCGCATCCGTAACATTAGCCTCACGATGGTCTGTCGTAATAATAGACATAGGCGGTTTGGAGTTGATCCGAATATTAAGGTTCGTCTTGTCCTTAAGGTACGAGATAGCAGTCAATGCGGTATCAAGGTTCTCCTGCGTCTGGGTGTTGGTAATCTTTCGAATGTAGGCCGATAGCTCCCACAACGGCTTTTCTGAGATGACCTCGCTGTGTGTTAGCTGTGGAAAGGGTGCTTGGTCTGATAGGGCGGCCCAGAGCACATTGTGCTGGATGCGAGGGTGCACGGGAGGATTCTTCATGCGACGACGCATGTCGACAGCTTCGCACCAGAATATCGGGGTGTCAAGCGCTGTGTTAAAAACGGGTTGACGCAACCGTGTTGTAGTGCGCCATATAAACGCAGCAAAGGCGTCGTAGGTAGAGATCCACGTTCCGTCCTGCGGCGCTGCGAGCTTCTTGAGCTCGGCGGCCTTGCTTCTGGCAAGGTGGAAGAGAAGGCACTGGCCAGGCTTCTGGTCCGCGTGTAACCCCGGTGCCGGAGGGCCATCAATACGTTTCTCTATGGGTGGGTCAGGCTTGGAGACGACGGAGACATCATTGCATGCTAGGTCCCAGGTCGGGAATGGCGTCCCATTTTTGATTGCGTAGCAGTTCTCTGCAAGCTGATGGATGAATCCCGCCCAGCCCATAACATCATTGGCGTAATGGTGCATATGAGTGACAAGCACAAGGCCGCCGCGGACGAAGTTGGCCAAGAAGGCCGAGGCAATAGGAGACGTATCCGGATGTGCTTCCCGTTTCTCGCCGTATGTCATCGGTTCGATGCTCCAGCGGTGAAAATCACCAAGCGTGAGGCCGGCAAAACTCGAGTTCTCCATGTCGTCCAAGGAGGGAAATTTTTCTGCTTCCGCTGAGTCGTCTAACCATTGAACAATGAACTTCACAGTGCTATCCCTTCTTTTTACAAAACAATGCCCACCCTCTGGGTCCTTTGCAATAGTGCTACAAAGGTGGCCAATCTGGGCAAGGGTCCGCTCAAGGCCTTCTTTGAGCACTATAGCGGCACTCGCCTTATCCGCATGATTGAGGCGAAAGTAAATAGCAAAATGGGTGAAGCAGAGGCCGGTGAGGTAGTCGAGGGTTGAGATTTTGAATCGCTCCTCCTCCGGGCTGGTCTCCCAACCGTAGGGGTGCAGATTGTAGACTTCCTTTCTTATCATTTGGAATGGCTCGTGGCTGCTTTCTAAATGTCTTCGATAGGAATTATAGAGAGCAAAGAAACTATAGTCTAGGGACAATAGTTATCAGATGTACGAAAGGTCATAGAGACCAAGTCGTATATATGAAACCTAATGCGGGGCTCAAATCCTACTAGGCCTTGGCGGGCTTGCGCCTTACGGTGTACTGCTGATAGAGTGAATACATGTTGAGTTCACATTAACTCCGAGAAAGCTCGGGCTTATGGCTTGGCGTATGCTAGACACGGAGCGGGAATTGTAGCCCTGCTTGGTTAGGACAGCATAAATTTGGCTTTTAATACGAGAAATGTTACCTATCCCAAAACACGGAAAGTTCTATACATTTGTCATCTACCCAATTTATAATCAGAGATCATCATAAGCAAAGGTATACCGCTATATAAACAGGGTCATATTAGTTGCAGTATTCCCTCAGTCATACCTCAATATTCATTATATATAACAACTGAAAACCCCACGAAATGGCCACCCTCCCCTACCACATTATCGATGTGTTCTCCTCTATCGCCTATAAGGGCAACCCACTAGCGGTAGTAGACAACACCTCCGAGTCACTAAACACCACCCAAATGCGTTTGATAGCAAGACAATTCAACCTCTCCGAAACAACATTCGTGTGCCCTTCCACGGACTCAAGTGCTACATGGCGATTACGATCCTTCCTCCCAAATGGGGAGGAAGTGTTCGGCGCAGGGCACAATTCGCTCGGTGCGTGGTGGTGGATTGCCCGTTCTGGACTCTTGGGTGATAGCCCAACTGGTGCAGATTCCACTGGGCAGGTATATTACCAGCAACTGGGCGACGCTGTTCTACCAGTTGAGGTTTCCAGATCGAACACCGGCGAGACCGTCATCTCAATGCGCCAAGGGCAGCCGCAGTTCCTAGGCAAACATAACAATAAAGATACCCTTGTGGAATCTCTTGGGATCAGTGTGGCCGATATTGGACTCCAGAATTCGAGGATGGAGCTTACAGAAGCACAGGTCATCACTACTTCCCCAGCTCGCCACCTCCTAGTTCCAGTTCGCAATAAGGAAGTTCTCGATCGTGTGGCCTTTAATACAGAACGGATCGTGGAAGAGCTTGCTCGTACAAACAGCCACAATAGTGGGGTGTACGTCTTCACATCCCTTAATCAGGACTCAACCAGCAAGATCCCCCGGTATGAGGCCCGGTTTTTCAGTCCCGGGATGTCGATGGAAGACCCAGCTACGGGCTCGGCTGCGGGCCCTTTGGCTGTATATCTTTGGGTCAATGGAGGTTTGGGCTCTGGGGGAGATGAGCCAAAGGAAATTGAAGTTGTCCAAGGCCTCAAGACTGGAAGAGAGTGCTTGATGAGGCTCACTATAGAGCCAAGTCAAGAGAGCTCTTCGGTTACAATAGTGATCTCTGGAACGGGGGCACCGGTGGCTGATGGTAGCATCCGGATTCCTGCACCGGACACAACTTTCTAAAATCCTCTAGATGTGTCGCATGCTATTCAGTGGTGAAACTATGCCTAAGCGAACGGGACTTAGGTCCATACTATGTTACATATCTCGTGAGCAGGATAGAATATTCATTCGACTGTACGGGTCATACATTACAATTTCATCATTTTACATACAACTCCACTAAGCATTTCTTGAAACCTATCCGGTTATCAGACCGAAGGTGCCCTTCCCAGGTGTCACTAGAAACCTCCATTCGGCGCCTTGAAACTCGGTTCTCTCTGTGAATGCCACATTGACCCTGTCAATTGCAGGATGAAGAGATGCGGCGAGCGCCTTCTTGTTCCCCCTGGGTTCGACCCATCGATCCCGGACAGGGCGAATGTCAAATCGCACGAGGAGCATTGCAACCAGCGCTAGTATCTCCCCCGATGCAAAGTGCCGTCCGGGGCAGATATGTGGCGAGGCGCCAAAAGACAGGAACCCAGATGCCTTTGATCGCTTGTCAGCCGGGTCGATCTTGCTGAATCGCTGAGGATCGAAGGTGTCCGCATCAGAGCCCCACACGGAGGTATCCTTGTTAATAGTTGCCCCGGGCATCAGGAGAATAGATCCTGCTTTTAACAGTAGATGATCGTTCAAGAACGTATCTTTATGAACCACGCGTAGTTGGGCTGAGTTAGAGCGTGTGCGTAATGTCTCTTGAAACGTTGAGGTGAGGGTCGGGCACTTCTCCCGGATATCCGCTAAATCGAGGGTATGGACTCCAGCAAAGTCTATAGACACAACGCCAGCCTCAATCTCATTCCGTATTGTTTTCAGGAGATCGGGGCGCGAGAATATGTCAAACAAGACCCAAAAGCAAGTTGGGACAGTGTTGGAGAGAATACCAATAGCGTTCAGTGCTTCCAGACGTGCAATGTCTTCTAAAGCTGCCCCTCCTTCGTTCTGAACTTTCCATCGGGCATAGGTCAGCTGGGAAGAGTCCAGGTGTCCGTCCGCTCGGTAATACTGCAGGAAGGCCTGAGCTAGTTGTTCTCTGCCTTTCCACGCTGTGCGCGCTGTGAGCCAAGGGAGTGTATCCATCATCAGCAGACTGAGGTTTGATTCGAGATGCCTACACATCGTTAGTTTTAGGTTATTTCATTTCCAAGGATCTACTCACTGGAAGGAACGTCTGTTACTTTCGGAATTGTAAGGATTCAACGGGCCGTAGATCGCCTGCGTACTAGCGACAGTCACCGCATGGGAGCACCATCCATACAGATCGATCTCCGTATCTGGCTCTGTTGCTAGCTTATCGATATGGGTCTTGAGATTCTCGATCATTTTCTCGTTCATTCGGTCAAGTCCAGTGCCCAGAAGCGCTGAATGCATTGCGTCTGCCGTCTTTTGTCCGAGTCCCTCACCCATTAACTCCCCCTCCTTAAGAAGTTGTAAGCCATGGCCTCTAATTCCACCCGCATGTTCAGCCGTACTATTGAATAACGGCGCGAATGACATGTTATTACGATTTCGTCGCACTGCAGTTACCAGCTCCGGAGACGCAATGATGTAGACCTTTGTGTATAGCATGTCCATAGTGAAAGCGCGAAGACGGGTTTTACGGCTGAAGTAGTCAGCTCATACTCTTTTGATGGCGAAAAAGGAATGTGCTCCGCGAACCTTATCATGGGGAAATATTCCAGTCCATAGTACATGAAGGATATTAGGTGACCGACCAGCGGGATTGTGCTAGAGATGAGAGGAGGCTCGCGGGGATCCAATTTCCTGCGCTGGTAGAGCCAGAGCAGTGAAGCTACGAGCGTAACCAGGAAGATCTCTACCATCAGGAAAATTTCCGACATGGTAGTAAGGCCAGCACGCTGTTCTCCCTGACGGGGAGTTAAAAGTTGCAGATGAGTTCCAATCTAATTATTTATCTTAGGTGGGCCCTTTCCTAGACGGGCCTAGCGCCGCGGTGGTTTAGTCATACCCCACCGGCGGCCCTGGAGCTTGAGCGGATAAAATATCCTCCTTTCCACGGTTCGTATTGCGTGGATCCTGGATACGCATTTAGATAGCGCGGCTTTTTTCCGAGAGACACGTCCGTATCAGGGGTTTAATAACGCCCAGATTTCTCCTAGACCTAAGCTATAGACAGAGGGAAAATTGACTAATGCTAAACCTTATGATCCTGTCAACCAGAATACCGTAAGATTTCCAGACGTCTCAACCACCAAACCGCCGATCTTCACTCGTTTAGATGATTTACCTAGATTAGTATGGATCAGCAGAAGTCCCTTAAAAACTCTGCGATCAATCAGTATTTTAGAAGTCAGACCAATTTGCCTATGTCTAATAGACTACTAGAATTACTAGTCAGAACAGACTCCCGTCCACCATATAGATCCCTTGTCCGATGACAGTTATCGCCGAAACCTTGGTTCGGCCGATGGAAATCGCAAGACCGTACTAATAGGTTGAATGTCTCGAATAAGTTACTATATTATGTACCTAAGAAATCACTAAGTATTACTACCCACAAATACAAGTTAAACTACTGGAGCTTGATCCGAGGCACCCTTCAAGGAACACCGCACAGTCTCCCACTTCGAAGCATCCAACTCATCCATAGCGTTTTTAACATCCGCTTCGAACAGACGAATCGTTTCTGCACCCATCAACAACCGCCGCGGCAAGGGCGCTGTCCCTGCCCAACAACAGCATCAAAAGGCACCGTAGCGCAACGCTCCGGGGTTGAAAACGTCTCCTGAACCGCCGGGTTGGTCATATAGGCCAGGAATTGGTTTAAGGGAGCGGTGGGCGTATCATAAGCCGGATGGCGGGCGGAAAATTGCACATTCGAGCCAAAGCTCGTCTTGATACCTCCTGGGGCAACCACCACGAATTGATATTCCATCCTGGGCTCGTCTCTTTTGCAATAGATTCCGTGAAGCCGCCGAGGGCGAATTTACTGTACGCTTTTAGTTTCCTGCACATGTAGACTCAATCATAGTATATAGACGATGCGGTGAATCTCTCAAGTAGAATCGGGTGTATCTTACCTGGCATGATAAATAGTAGTAGTAGTAGTAGTAGTAGTAGTAGGAGTATTCATACAGGTGCCTGTCAGCCCTAACGGCCGAGTGACGGGGGGGGGTCTAGCTATGGGAGCGCGTGGCATTGAATCCCCGATTCCATATCCAACCAGACCTCTCTGCGAATTCCATCACCAACAACGACGCTTATCCACACAGTTCACCGTTAGTATTACCCTCATCTTTGAATTTCTGTGTACCGATACATTCAGTCGGCGAAGTCGCGGCGACCGCACCTGCAGCAACCAGTATTTGGGCTTTGGCGGCAGAACGGTTCCAAACGATAGTTCTCCATCCGTCTTTATGAATACTCGAGCAAGGGCAGAGACCATTGCTCCTAGGCCCAGAACAGAGACTGAGCGCTCAGATGTCATATCGGCGGTTTGCGATTTGTTGGAGCGCAACGAAATGGGATATGGTGTAGGCCAGAAGCCTCAACGGACGGCGATGACAACACAGCGCTTCATGTATTCTAATATGCGTGTTATATACCCTTCGTCTCCTCCCGGGTTCCGTATCAAGAAAGAGTCAATCGCCTTCAGAGCTTGGACCCGACACTGACTTTATCAAACGTGGGGGCTCCGGGCCCGAGGGTCCGCCCATCCGCGGTTCCGTCTGCGGTTCCATCCACGGGTCCGCATTACTGCAGTTAGATCAACAGTCCCGCGGAACCCGACTGTATCCAAGTGCAGAGAAGGCCAGGGTAGGTGTCTAAATTAACATTGGAGGCAGAAACATTTATTCTCCTGAAGGCTGATATATATAAGCGCAATCTGAACCTTTGAGCCATCCCCAGTTACCTGCAACTTAGTCCAAACCCCCAAGACCAGCAGAAGTACCTGCCAGAATGGCGCCGCCCACTTTTCCCGATGAGGTCAAGGCTAAACTTATTTCGCAGATACTTGACCCGCAAATTCCTTTAAATAACCCTACCTTGCCTTCTTGGCAATTGCCGCCTCATTCTCGCTCGGAAGCTCAATCCGAGAGTCTTAGTCCGTTTACAGATTTTGCTATTATCGGTTCCGGAGTGACAGGTTGTAGTGTTGCTAGCACTCTCTGCGAGCGCACCTTATTAGGAGACAGAACAGTTACGGTATTTGAAGCGCGAACTCTGACAAGCGGTGCCACTAGCCGCAATGCCGGGTTTTTACTGTCACATATACCTAAGCTATTCAAGGAGATGATCGAAATATATGGAGCAAAGAGAGCAATAGCAATTGCCCAGTTCTGTAATAGAACACTGGAGAAAATGTTTAAGTTGGCGACATCCCAAGGACCCGATGTTGAGAAGGCAAGTGAGAAGCGAAGCGTTGAAGCTGTTCTAGCGTACCAGGATGAGGAGGCGCTTCAGGCTTGCCTGGCGTCCATTCAGGTCTATGAGGAGGTATTTCCAGAGGCGAAAAGGCGATACTCGACTATCACCAGGGAGACAGCTGAAAAGGTAAAACGTAATATACAGCATGTCTATTTCGGTCTGAGCTAATGGTGGAACTAGGTTTATCGACTCAAGGGCATTGCCGGTGCCCTATCCACACCCGGCAGAGGTATTCTGGCCATACCGTCTAATCACTGGGGTCTTTGACTTGCTTCTTCACCGCCATAGGGGTCATTTCTCAATCGAGACCCGAACGCCGGTAACCTCAATTACTTATTCTCCCGAGGTGGACAAACGATATCCATACGTACTTACTACCTCTCGCGGCAACGTCCGTGCAGGATAGGTCTTCCATTGTTCAAATGCATTCGCTAGCCACCTGTTACCGAATCTACGTGGAAAGATCTTCCCGACTCGTCATATAATGTCTTGTCAGAAGCAAGGTCCGCAATTCCCAAACCTCGGCTCCTGGCAGTGTTGGACATGTGGTGGGGTGCGCCACACACAATGACGTTAGCTCTGGAGTATACGACACAGCGTTGTATTACACGCAGCAGAATGCGCGTACTGGCGATCTTTCCTTTGGAGGCAACAAGGCGCATATAGAAGAGATTATTAATTCCGACGACCGAGAACTCAGTCCCATCTCAAAGAACAATGTTTCAACTCTTCTGCCGAAGCTTTTCCACAAGAGGTGGAGTGAACGAGTTACCGGAGCGGTGCAGTCTCCTTGTGTCCACAGTGTGTGGTCTGGAATTATTGGTAGCACTCCTGATCATCTTCCTCTAGTAGGTAAGCTACCTTCTAGTGTTACTGGAAGGGGTGCCGAAGGATGTGAGTGGATTGCCGCGGGTTACAATGGTTATGGCATGGTACAGTGCTGGTCAAGCGGTGAGGCAATTGCTAGAATGGCCCTTGGCGAACCGACCCCACAGTGGCTTCCTGATGTTTATCTGGTCACGGAGGAGCGTCTGAAAGATGAGATACGTATGGGAACGGAAGCAGCACTTGGACCCCTGTTATAGTTCACTTCTTACTTAAAGGAAAGTTACCTTACGGGAAAAGAAGGGAAGTGAAGTGGTCAAATAGATAACAAGGTCTTGTTTGATAAGCTCTGGCGCTTCACGTTCTATCATACTAGCGGCAGAGCTTTTCCGCCACTCTCTGTATTTTCTTCTTTTTGTTCTGCAGCTACCCAGTTTGCTTCTACTGCTTATAGTCATGTCGCTGGTTTACTATCGTCTGGATGGTCTCCCATAAATTCGTATTCTCCGCTGCTCGTAGCCAATCTGGTAGTGCCAGGGAGGGGGGGTGGCAGGGAGGTTGGGATATTGCGTATGGAAGTCCCACACTAGCATGGGAGAGTTCTTGAAACTACCTGCTGGATATCAGGCATCGTCATCATTGTGTCTGATCCATTTAATGCGATATTGGAGCTTCCAATAGTGTAGGCGGCAGGCTGATATTAACTCAACTTCCTATTCCTCTTGCCCATCAATCTCTATCAGGGGCTGGGAATCCATGATCTGGCCTGTCAAGGCTCTGTTTTTGATACACGCCGCAGCTTCTCTGAGGCGAAGACAGGATGGACTTTTATAGACGGTGGGAGATCTAGCTTGTATAAACTCCCTATCTTCTCAAGAATCCTAAAATGGTCCGGCTGCTTGATTGTTTAGCTTTCTGTTTGGATGACCAAGATCCCTATCATTTGTTGTCACCATAACCATGTCTCCAACATCGAAATTGGTCTCCCTGCGGTGGTGGTTCGATTGGTTGTTTTGCTATTTCAGTGATGGTGAGGACAATGTTTGTTACTAGCTGCACTACATCTCCTACGTCCGCTATCACGACCACCTGAAATACCGTCGCGCAAAACATTACAATGCCAAAGACACCATCTACAACAGCAACAAAAGCGTCAGCTGAATGGCCAAGCACCACGACGCCAGTGACTTCACCGCCAATGATACCAAGCACTACACCAGGGGCGAAGAACAAAGCAAGGTTTGCAGTCACCCCAACTACAGGAAGGATCAGACTTAGTTTCCTCAATGTATACTATTCGATTCTGTCCCGACATCTGTTCCCAGGCGAATCTGTATCTGGCCTAGCGTTATATCAAGAATTGATTCGTATCAAAAGATCATGTCTTGTGAGACTGGGCCTTGCAAATAACTTGAAATTCTAGTACTAACTTTTGATACCGTCACCACATTCTCCCTCGTAGCTCACTCGTGACCTCTTCCAACCATCAACATCCTCACTCTTAACAGCAACAAGATGGTAAAGTCAAGGAAGTAGTAGTAGTAGTGGTAGTAGTAGTAGTAGGGGTAGTAGTGGTAGTAGTATTCATACACGTGCCTGTCAGCCCTAATGGCCGAGTGACCTGGGGGTTGGTCCGCTGGCTGGGCCAGCCACTAGGGTAGTCTAGCTATGTACATGGAGTGCGTAGCATTGAATCCCTGATTCCATATCCAACCAGACCTCTCTGCGAATTCCATCACCAACAACGACGCTCGCCCACACAATTCACTATTAGTATTATCTTCATCTTTGAATTTCTATGCTATGTTAGCTCCTTTCACATCCATCTCTCTGTCAAACTCAAGTCGTCATTGGGTCCGAGACCATAAAGCATCAATTCTTGTGTGTATACACCGCGTCGTCTCGAAAGACACCCGGGTATCACTGGTCTCAATATGAATAAATATCCGATTGCTTGGTTGCTTCGATATGTATTCCTAGATATCCTACTAATACAATTTTCTCTGTTTACATCTGAATAAGCGCAAAACTTCATGACTAATATAGACCCTGATACAGATTTAGCATCTTCTTTGTTGGTTTTATAAGAATTTACCATGCGTGATGACCCTGTAGGATGGAAATCCAATTGGCCTTCCACATAGATTCAGCGAGACTGTTTAGGCACTGCTTACATGCAGCGACTAGAAGTGTCTCTATAGGGTGGATACTAGTTATTTTTAAAATAGTCTTTGCTAAGTGGTCTACTCAATTATTTCCAGTGACTCCTTCATGGCCCGGCAGCCATTGGAATTAAATTCTCTACCCTCTCGCACTCAGTTGATCTAATTTTTATATAATAGCCCATATAATATATTGTCTAGATTGTCTCTGGTTTAGCTTGGCGCAGGCCTGGATAATTATTTAATTATTGGTCAGCATAACTAATTCTCTTTAACTTGTAATAACATAGGGAATTGTTATTTGGACCTCACGCTAGTTATTTGGACCTCACACTATACTAATATAGGAAGGTAAAACCAGTCAGGTGATCATCAAACCGCGC